>CM035788.1:39440171-39665171 GCA_020466265.1 Siphamia tubifer
ACTCAAGAAAAATAGGCGTTCCTTTTTTAACAATGTAATCTGACAATGAGGAAACATCCAAATGATGGAAAAGTCTTAAAAACCATTAAGAAAAGGAGAAAATGTAATCCAATGGAAGGGTAGTAGTCCAATAAAAGAAAAGTGATCCAAATTAAGTTGCTTAAATTCAGGTGGAAGAGTCCAAAAGTCCAAAGTAGAAAAATCCCATCAGTCCAGAATGTGAAATATAACCGAATCAAGTCCCAATAGTTCTAATAAATTCAGATCAGTCCAAATAAAATGTATCAAATTGTTAGTCCTCAATGCACTGCATAGTGATTTGCATCAAATTCAAAACAAACAGGGTGATGCACAAAATAACTTAGAAATAAATTGTGCATGAATGTTCTAGAACATGAATCAAATGATAGTGCAGTTAGCCTATACCCTATAAACTGCTGTTTTGTTATATTCAGCAGACGCTGAACAACCCAGCCTCCATTTCTTCTCTTTTTTTAACAGACCAAATTATTATTATTATCAAATGGTGTGTTGGAGAGAAACGGTGATGGCTCACTGGAGGAAATGTATGGCAAGCCAAAGTGTTCACATAGGCATCCATTCCGTTTATTATATTACATGTTACAGAACGCATTCTAGGACGTGTTCTGGCACACTATCAAGCGTTACAGGGTGCATTCTGGCATGTGGAATGGCACGTGTTCTAGCACGCGTATCATAATACCATTGCACGTGCCAGAACGCATGATATAATAAACGGAACGCGTGCCTATGAGAACACTTTGGCTTGCCATATTGGCTTGCCATAGTTCGGCCCCTTTGGGGCGAACAGCACAGCACCCAACACCCCGACACCAGAGACGGCGGGGTGCTGTTCAGGCCCATCGGGCAATATTTTTCTGATAGTAACACGTGGGCAATACATTACCCGCTTATTCTACGGTTATTACAGCTTATTATTGCTACTACTCTAACAGATTGGATAAAATAGCTGAACTACCTGGGGAGTGATATGGTACAGTGAATCTGACGTGACAAAACCCGTTACCATTGGCAGCAGGCGTTAACGGTGCAGCGGGCGGAAAAAAATCCACCCGCTGAAGGCTGGGAATGTCAATTCAAAGTGAACGGGAGCTGCCGCAAAGGTCTAGACAGCCATAGAATAACATGATAAAACGTTATTATACTTATCCCACTTTGTGGATTCTGTAAGTGATGTGTATTTATTTATTTATTTTTTCATTCATTCATTTTTTTTCTTCCTTTTTTTTGTCTGCATTTGTTCTCATTGTTTAACACCACAGAGAGGGTGTCAACATTGTTTGAGATCAATGCATTTTTTTAGTCTTGCAGCCAAATATTTTAATATTTAGTGCATGTGTGTGACCATCACTGGTCCTCCCTGAAAGCTGAGTAAACATCCTTTATTAGAACTCTCTATTATAAGCCAGGGAGGGCAGGGCTACACCTCAGTGATGTGTGAGGGAAACAAAGACTGGACAGGATGGACAGGATGGACAGGACGAACAGGGAAAGAAATTAATAGGTGGTGCTATTGCAGTTAAAGATTGTAAGGTAGTGTGTTATTCCCAACTACTAACTGTCCATCAATAAAACATAAATAAATAAATCGAAAAAAGAGAAGAAAACCGAAACAGCACAAAAGAAAAAGAGATTCGATAAATAAATAATTAAACAAAAATGGTAGTGAGCACCATAGTTGTGGATGACTTGATAGTGTAAAATAGAATGCAATAGAATAGAATAGAATAGAATAGAATAGGCCAGAAGGGGACACTAGTGCAAGAAGAGAATGAGTTTAGGGTAGAAATTCTGGAGAGATTTTCAGCACATTCTGGTGGGTCTCATTATTCACTGAAATGGGACTCAGCAGTAGCTGGCGAGACCCGATCAAACATGCAAGTGTGAAGGACCCCGAAGCCCAGAATAGCAATCACGGCAAACCAGGGCCAAGCCAACAGGGCACCCCCCATCCCAGGCTGTAAGAGCTACAGGGCGCCGCCACCAGAGAGCCACCGGGGCCACTGTGAATGACGCAAACCCGGAGAACAAGAGGGAGCAGCTACAAACATTGTATTTTTAATTGTAAGTTTATTAACAATGTTCTGCCTGTTATTAAATGTTTTGTGTAGATCCATGAATGAATAATCTGTACATTGTAATTGACGTGTGTAAATGACAAACTGAGACATAAACTTTTGAAATTGCATTTGGTTTCCTGAAGAAGTGTCAGTTTATTCATGTTATTCACATTGTTTTAAAGGACAGTTGGTAGATATGAACATTTTCATTACATAATTTAACAATTTTTTTGCACTAAAATGTAGAGGAAAATTTGGATTATTTATATATTATGTTTTCATTTTAGTGGTAAAGCCTGATTCAGATCAAATTGGGTCTACTGTGGCCCCTGAACTAAAGGGAGTTTGACAGCTCTGCTTTAATACTTTCACCACTTTTACTTTTTTTTGACATGGTACTACTACTTCTACTCCACTCCTCTTACTGTAGTACTTTATACATCACTGTGTGTCGATAAAGTCATTTTGGCACGGCATGTAAAGCTTTACAAATGAGAATTTAATGTATTTCTATACGAAACAGCTCAGAATAAATGCTCAGACATTTAGCAATAATCATACAGAATATTTCAAGCTCATTAAAATTGATTGATTTAATAATGTGACAGGCATCAAAATCTCAAAATTGATAACTGCATGGAGAATTATTTTTGCCTGCTGTTTAGCCTTAAGTTGATCAGTGGCAGAATTGTTTTATAATTTTAATACATGCTAAGATGAATTAACAAGCCACAGATTTTAGTCCTTAGTAATGTAGAAACATTTCCTGGCTCCATACATTGCCTTGTTTGTCATAAGAATTAAATAAATTATACTTAGAGCGAGGGAGCAGGTCATTACTGATACATGGAATCCATACTGAACTGATCCACTGATGCCACAGATGAAAATGGCAGCAATTACCCGAGAATATTCTAACTGCACAAACATATCAGCTAAATAAACATCACTATTTCAAAAGGGAAATATTTCTCAAATGTACTGGTGCTTCAATAGCAGCAAATTCGCTCAGAGTTAATGTCCACTTTATATTGTCATGTTTAACACTTTAGTGCATGAATTACAAGAACCTTGGTCAAAATTTCTTTCCCGACTGTTTTTATTCTTCTATGCATGAAAAAAACCCAATGTGATTGAATTAGTTTCATGTATATATTAACCTATTTGTCCTGAAATTACAAAGAAACATGCATTTAAAACTCAACAGAAAGCGACTAAAAAAAATAATACCCCAATTAATCCTTCAGCTAATCTGATGTTTTCTCACATATTTTACTATAATAGTAGTTATTACTTTATGAAGATCATATACAATAAATAAATAAACCATATCTTTTTGTTTATCAAGAACATTAAAGTTAGAGTAAAGGTATGAATTATAGTGCATTGGATGATCCATAACCCACAAAACCTATGAACATACAAGAGAAAAGTTGTGGAATAACTGTCCGCTGGAGTGACCACTATATGCATCAAAGGGTTAAAGTTTGTAATTTCTGTTTTCTATCATAGCTTTTACACAGTCCTACAAGAAAAAAAACAAAATAATAAGTACAATATGACCTCCCAGGAGTGTGAAATATGGTGGCATATAGCTTTGCTTTGTGGTAACTTTGTCATGTTCATGCCATACCGTATTCCTCCTTCTTGTTCCTCTTTAATTCAGTTCAGGTCATCTGTTTAACCCTGCTCAACAGGGTGATACAACAATGATGCAACCAGTGCCAATGGTGGAAAATGTACAACTCAGGTAAGAAAAAAAAAGATGGTGAGGGAGGGGAAACAATATCAAATCCATGTATCATTAGTAATAACCCATTAGATAAATCCCCCTTTTATTCTTTTTTGGTAAAATTGAGACAAATAATGTGATAATGCAGTAAACTCAGTAATATTATTTTATATTATGATAAATTGCGCACTTACACATTTGATAGTTTGATAGTTTATTATGATGAACATAATGAACAATAAAACAGAAAATAGTGATGAACATACAGTATAAGACAATTTTAAAACGCATTTTAATATGTTGCATCAATTGGACACCATAATTATTTAGAAATTGTTGTGTTTTTCTTTCGTAAAAGAAAAACACAAGACCCAACATTTAGTGTCCAGTACTACACACACACACAACACCAAGTACATTGAGATAATAAAAAGTCGACACTACAGTGTTCTGCTGCTTCATACTCTCTTCATTCTTATTGTACAGTACATCATTTGTGTTTTACTGCATGTCTGTCACTATCACACTGTGAGGCACTTCAATACGGGCACATATTAAATATATATCCAGAGGTAAAGCTGCTGTGTTAGGGGTATTAGATCCATGTCATTGGTTGTAGAGGTCACATTCACCCCACCTGTCTCACCCACGCTCCCTGCAGCCTGTCATTAATGCTGTGCACACATGGAACATTGTACAATACATAACATTTCTAGTCTTTTCCCACAGTTGAAGATAGTATGTGAATATCTGCACAGTTAATACACACAGTGATGTGACGGTCATTAATAACTGTTACTGTGAGCAGTAAAAAGAGGATTCAATCTACGGCAGGGGTCTCAAACACGCGACCCAGGGGCCAAATGCGTCCCGCCAACGTTTCCAATGCGGACCGTGGGATGAAGAGTATAATAACCTATTAAATGTTTCCATATTTTTTCCTTTCCTATAAATGATGAGAACTGCAAGTTTTTGTCATTCTCTAACTGCAAAAAATATTAAATTATGAAAATATTTATATTTACTAACTATCCTGTAACAATGAAATGTGAATAACATAAACAAATGTGAACAAACTGAAATGTCCAAAGGAAATTTCACAAAATTTGAATCATTTTCTGCTTCTGTTACTAAGAGTTTAGTGTCTTTGTAGAACTGATCCATAATAAAACACATGGACAAACGATCAATTGAAGAATATTGTTAAAATTGCCCTTGTTTTCCTTATGAAATTGAACTCTTTTGGCAAAAAAAATTTTAAAATTCAGAATTTAATGGGGGGGGGGGGTTTCACTAAAACAAAGTCACAAATTTTAAGTTGTCATTATTTATACATTATGTTTTCATTTTACTGGTCTGGCCTGTTTGAGATCAAATCAGGCTGAATGGGGCCCCTGAAGAAAGTGAGTTTGAGACCCCTGATCTATGGGAAGAAGCTGCTGTGAATAACATTCCTTAAATGAAGGACAGTTCACATTCTTTAATGTCAGAGTTTTTATTTCAACCCCTACGTGTTTGTGATCATGTTCACTCAAAGTTCAGCCAGGCTCATAACTGTATGTTTACATGCACATCTAAGACCAGCTACTGGCAATAACGGAGCTAAGGATTTAGCGGTGGTTTCACTAAAAGTCCAAGTGTACATGTGCAGTAAGAGCACAGGTGGTAGAAGTACGCATCTTCTGTACTTTAGTAGAAGTACAGCTACTACTACACCTCTGTTATGTGTTTGTGTCCCTGCTCATTTCAAACATGCTGTTATTCAACCTCTTCTTAACAAAGCTAATCTAGACCCTTCTCTACCTCAAAATTACAGAGAAAGTGTTTGCAAACTAGTGACAATCTGTTTTAGATGAGCACTGTATCTATAATAAATTTCAATCTGGTTTTTAAAGGTTGCATCCTACAGAAACTGCTCTTCTGAGAGTCTAACAACTTCCTGATGTGTAGTGATGTAGGAGAATGTTTAGTGGTAGTGCTGTTGGATCTCAGCTCAGCATTTGATACAGTGGACCACTGTGTATCGTGAGAGAGACTTGGACAGTGGGTGGGTGTGTCTGGGTCAGCCCTGCAGTGGTTCTCCACCTATCTCTGTAACAGGAGTTGTGCTGTTTCTGTTGGAAACGTCA
The DNA here is from genome assembly GCA_020466265.1 of Siphamia tubifer. NCBI lineage: Eukaryota > Metazoa > Chordata > Actinopteri > Kurtiformes > Apogonidae > Siphamia > Siphamia tubifer. The sequence continues at coordinate 39,446,135 of CM035788.1, forward strand.
CCTCCTCATCTGACACCCTCCACTGTGGTGTACCACAAGGTTCAGTTGTTGGTCCAGTTTTATTTGCCCTGTATATGCCTTCTCTTGGGCAAGTAATAAAACAGTTTAAAGGGGTCTCTTATCATTGTTATGCTCACAATATTCTGCTTTATTCCTCCTTTAAATCCCACAACCTTGCCTCAATGTCTGTTCTGAGTGACTGTGTGGAGAGCCATAATAAAACACTAATAATTTTTCCAACTTAATTCTGACAAGACTGAACTTCTTATTTCTGCCCCTCCAAGTGTTGTTCTTAAGATCAAGGATCATCTAGGTTGCCATACATTGATGGTTAAAATTCTTGGCATCACTGTGGGCCAAACTTGTGGGCCATGTGAAATCTTTGACTCATTCTTGCTTTTTTCATTTGAAGAACATAGTCAAACTTAGGTCTATGGCAACTCCAACCATAATGGAAATGTTAATCCATGCATTTGTGTCATCACATCTGGATTACTGTAATGCTCTTTTTACTTGCCTCAGCAAATCATCTCTGTATCGCCTACAAGTGATCCAAAATGCTGCTGCCAGGCTGTTTACAAGGTCTCCCAAAAGGTCCCATGTCACCCCTATTTTAATTGCTCTTCCACTGGCTACCAATCAATTTCAGAATCCAGTTTAAAGTTCTTTTAGGTACTTACAGAGCTCTGCATGGACAGGCTCTGGCCTATACCATAGGTATCCTGCGGCCTTCTGTCACCAGCAGGTCTCTGAGGTCATTTGATCAGGGCCTCCTGGCGATTCCTCGTTCTAGGCTAAAATCCAAAGGAGACTGTGCCTTTCAGGTTGTGGCACCCACACTGTGGGACTCTCTCCCACAAAAATTAAGATTTGCGGACACTGTTGACACCTTTAAGAAGCAGCTAAAGACCCATCTGTTTAGACTGGCCTTTGTTTAAATTTTTATGTTGACTGTATGTTTTATGCCTTTTGTGCTGTTTTATGTGTTTTTGCTTCTATTCCTTTTGTAAAACACCTTGTGACTTTTATGGTCTTGAAAGGTGATATATAAATAAAGTTTTTTATTATTATTATTATTACGTGTGTGAAAAAATACTCTGGTAAAAATAGAAGTACTGATTCAACTCCTTCAATGAAGTAAAAGTAATTTTTTACATACAACTTCTCAATTGTAATAAAAGTAAAAAAGTAGAACTGCATTTTTTGCCCTGGATGAAACAATACTTATTTAACCAGGAAAAAAATGTAAAAGTTTCAAAATTATCCAAAAATAAAGGATTTAAAAGTGAGTGAATGTGTATAAAATGTGTTAGATCAGATCACAGTGACTCAGTTTTGTGGATATGGGCAGGAAATTTTGAAAAATGGAAAATAAAGTCACAATTAACCAAAGTTATTATTACAAGATCAAAAGTAATGAATATGAAACAAAAACATTCATAGTCATGAGCTAAAAACTTAAAATTGCAGATAAATATGAGATAAAAAATGCATAATTATGGCAGTCAAAATTATGTCAAAGTCAAAATTTAGAGAATAAAAAGTCACAACAATGAGATAAAAGAAAGTCACGATTTCACCTTGAAACCACTTATTTTTGTAATGCCACATCCATTTAGTCTATTCTGATTATGTAATGAGTATAAAGTACAGATATTTCTGCAAAAATGTAGAGCGTATAAAATAAAAAGTCACCAGAAAAATAAATACTGAAGTAAAGTACAGATACAAAAAAAAAAATATATATATATACTTAAGTACAGTAATGAAGATGACTCTGAAACACTAGGTGGCACTACACACCATTTCACATTGGCATTTTTCGAGTTGGCATCATGGATGAAGAGTGGTTAATAAATAAGCGCTGTAGATTTGAGGCAGATGTAGGAGGACAACAACACTGAGGCTAGGACATAGATGACAACGATGTAGGAGCTCTGGACATTTGGTCCAAACTGTAGACTCTGAGTTACACATAAGCAGCACACTTCTTCTTTGTTGTTCCTTCTCTTCTTCTTCTGCTAATGTGTTGCGATCATGCCGTGACTATGGTGACTTCTGGAAGGGGGAGTGTCGATTTTTGGGACAAAATTAAGCGTATTCACAGGAAAGTCATCTGTGCATATTTGGGATATACATGCATCTTTGGTTGTAGTGGAGCAAAAAATAAATATTTGCAAACTCTAAAATGAGTCAATTTCTACTTATGTGTTGTGTGTTAGAGATTTGTCAGAAAACTAATCGAAAAGTTACATAAAAAAATTACATTTTTGAAATGAAAAGTGACGAGTACACTGTCTTCAGTACGAATACAAATTTTTCAGATTGGAACAAAGTGGTCAAAATACATCATCACATCACAGGCATTATTCAGTTTTTCCCATGGATAGAACTGTGCTGTGCTACAAGTCAAAGATTTTCGAGAACTTCTGGGAGTTAAGTTGTCGCTGAGCGCTGATGGTTTAAATTTGATCTGTTTTCTGTGTTCAATGGATAATGTCTGTGATGTGATGACGTCGGCCAGGACATATTTCGACCACTTTCTTCGATCTGAGAAATTTGTATTCGTACTGAAGACAATGTACACAACTTTTCATTTCGTAATTGGAATTTTTGATGTAATGACTTTTCGATTTGTATACTGAGAAATATCAAAGACACAATACATTATAATTACAAATGGACTTTGAATTTGCAAATATTTATTTTATGCTCAACTACAACCAAAGATGCATGTTTATCCCAAATATGCATGGATTATTTTCCTGTGAATGCGCTTCATTTTGTCCCAAAACTTGCTCTGTAGTCCAGGCCTGTCAATACTACAGTCCAGTTAACCATCGTTTGCATATACATGCCAGAAAACCTTGACTTAGAACCGCATCATCTGACACCAATAGTCTGATTACAAAAATTCCAGTTCATAATAATAGATTAGATCTATATAGTGCTTTTCTATGTACACACATACTCGAAGCGCACAGTAGATCCATTATTCATTCACTCTCACATGCTCCCTCTGGTGGTGGCAAACTACATACGCTATGTAGCCACAGTTGCCCAGGGACAGACTGACAATTTGCACCTACAGCCCCTCTGACCACCACCAAACATTCATACACCAGTGTGAGCACTGGAGGCCAGGAAGATGAAGTGTCTTGCTCAAGGACACCACAGCACATGAGTAGGACAGAGCAGGATTTGAACCACCAACCCTTCGGTTATTGGACAACCCACTCTACCAACTAAACTAGGGCCATGTCTTCAGTTTGACTACAGTCCAACTAACGTTTATATATGGCTTTTAAAACTTCCATATTAGCCAGACTAAGACAATAAGTTGAATTTCTTTAAGTGCACGTAAACGTACTAAGCATTGCAATTATTTTTTGGTGGGCCACAGTATGCAAGTCACTTTTCATATCACCTATAATCACAATCACCACGAGGATGTGCAAAATCACATGTGCCACTGTTATAAAATATCCATTTAAATTCAAATAAAAATTCACAGTATGCCGTTTTTGTCAGGAATTTGTACATTTGTAAATTTTACCCATTTGTCCTTCAATCACACACATTTTTCTATGCCTGTATCATTAAAGACACGCATGTCCCTGGCATGTCTTTTCCACTGGAAATATGGCCAATACCACCAAGAGCAGGAGTGAAAGAAGTGTAGGTAGATCACATGGCATTAAAGACATAGAGAAATCAATGTAAGAGTTAAAACATATCATGACATCACTCTGGCCGGGATTTGAAACCTGGTTCACTGCACTGAAGCTTGTAGTGTTGAGTGAACTGTACAGCCAATGGTACAAATTTGTATGGTATTACTTACAGACCTATTTGATGATTGTATTTTTGTGGATGGTCTTTATTCTTTTGGGACTCTATGATGAATCTATAGTATATAGTAAAGGAAGAGCCTTGGAAAGATGTTTGAACCCTTAAACAGGAAACATGTCACTTGAATGCTCACTAAAAAAACAAAAATAATTATTAAACCACACCTGAATGCAGATTATATACAGTACTAATGTGTACATTCATTTGTTTAAATAATAATGTTTATGTAAAATTATTTTGGGTGATTCCTATCATCATTTTCTTCACGTGAGACAGGCGGGTCAGAACTCTAACACCTAACGGGCCACCACTTATTCCAACATGGTTGAATTTGGACTAGATATTTTAGTTGCACTGTATCCACCATGTCTGTTGTGTATGTGACTCCATTCCTGTCTCATCTGCGTTCTTGACATGGTCTTAGCTGACATCAGTTGACTTCAAAAACAGTCTCACCCCACCCCCACCCCCACCCCCAACATGATTGGAGGCTCAATGGTGTGAACATCCACCATCAGCTGTACTATGCTGGAAAAAAAAAATTTCACCCGATATGTCCGTGCAAGATTCCTTTTTTTTTGTTCTTAGACATCTTGTAACAGCTGTGTAATCACAGTATAAACCATGAGCCTTTTACAGAAGATAATACATCATTTCTCAGTGGTTTAACCGTGGCTCCACCAGTTCATCATGGACTGAACTTAAGTGGTTTTACAAAGACAACAGAAAAAATTAACTGCATAAGAATAAAGTATACATGTACAAGTTAAGACTGTTAAAATACATTAAAAAAAGAAATTGAATATTGAATTTGAGTGGAATATAGTAGATGTTCTGTTAAATAACTGTAAGTAGGAGATTTCAGTAGTTTTAACCTTTTACACAAATCTGTGAAACATATTACAGCTGTAAAAATGAACGTTTTATAGGTTTACCTTGTGCAAAAATTTTTTTTAATCATGAACAATGTAAAGAACCTCCATCATCTCACTCATTATATGTATCTTTAATATATGATTTCCTAAAGGACTTTGTATGAGCAGCCAGGAGTTTAACAGAAGATGCACCGTAACCTCTCCCTCCATTCAAACAATCCAGTCACTGTCATCAGTCTGTGAGTTCTGCTGAATGCTTGTCCAACAGTCCTAGAAAGTAACTCACTTTATTTGTACTCTATTACTCTGAGCTTCAAGTTTCCATTCTCTATCAACTGAATATGTTGCTCCATCTAACTGTCTTTTAACATTGTTTATTTTAAAGCCTGAAAATGGAAAAATGTTTCTGAACATATCAAGAGTTCCCACAATTTCAATCCGAAAAGCAAATGGTCAAACTATACCAAAGATAGATGGAATTAAGGAAAGATGAGACAGATGGTTAGAAAACTATGTGGGACAAAAATAAACAGCTAGAGAATCTCCTGCAATTATTTAGGCCAATTGGCAACAGAGCATATATATATATATATATATATATATATATATATATATATATATGTATATATATGTGTGTATAATTAGTATATAATTAGTGCTGTCAAATTACTAAGATTTTAATCAATTAAATATCACTACTCTTTAATATAATATAATTTTTAAATGTATTCTGAATTTTATTTTTCATGAGTAAACAGACTTTATTACATTTAATTCATTAAAAGACACACATTCCTAAAATCTGAAGAAATCAGTGAATTCATAAGCACTTAACGTTTTTGTTACAGGCTAGGCATGATGTTAGCCAAAAGTGTTAGCAGAATCCCTGGCTAACATACACTTTGTGATACTGTAGTATTTTATCCTGGAAGTGTTTTGCTATAAAGTAAACTCCATTCTGACAGAGGCTGTCTAATACTTTTTTGCCGGTTGACTGTTCTGTCTGTCTTGACTGTTTTGGGGGGGTTTTTGTACTCGAATGTCCCCTTTTCCATATGCATATTTGCATATGTATAACGCTAACTACTTAGACAAATTATCTGAAATGTGTTGGCAGAGACATTCAGAGTCATTCTAATTTTAAAAAATTATATATATATATATATATATATATATATATATATATATATATATATATGCAAGAAAAGAAGCCATATATAACATCTACAACCATCACCATACTCTTACTATTGTCGCCATCACATCCACCCATCCATCTCTGTTAATATGTGCCTCCTGTGTGTTTAGTAACTGAAAAACTTTACTACACTTTGTCCATAAATTAATTAATTAAATGTCAGTGTGTTCTATAACGTTGTACCAAAACTAGAAATAATAACATTATTTTAGTGTTATATAAGGTGTCAAAGTTCTGTGTAAGAAGATGTCTCCTGAATTCAAAGATTATGAGCACACTCCAAATGTTACTGTCAAAAACACAGTAAGTGGGCACAGTATGTCACTTCAAAAGGCGGAAAGACTTGACAAAAACTGTCCTTTGGAGGTACCACAATCAGTGCAATTTAAAGCATTGTCAGGTTAGTTGCATCATCAAAGTGAATCGTGTAGCTTAGCCTCTTGGTTTGAACCTTCAACGTGTCAAAAGCAGTTTTCAGCGTAGACCCTTCATATCAAAATCTTTGGCACACAGTATATTATTAAAACATACAATATCAAACAGTATTTCCTTTTGATCCAAATAACTTCATCCTGCACATTTATCTTTACCGTCTGACTCATTAAGCTTATATTGTGTGTAGTTACAAACCTCATCCTGTTTAACTGGTAAAGCTGATGATGTACATGTCATTTTACAGTGTTAAGTGTTAGTGGTAATGATGGAGTGGAAGAAAAGTAGGATGTACATTATAATGTGCTAGTGTAACATTCATTTTTCATTATTAAATGAGTTTTGGCCTTATGTGTTCTGTTAGAATGCAGTGCTGGCCATGCTTCCAGGAGTAAAGAGTCTTGGCATATTGTCCTGGGACGTCTCCACATGTCTGTGGGCCATCTTCCCCTCCTCTCCTGCTCCACAATGGACACAAACATGACAAGAAAAAATTAATTCATTAATTTCTATATTTTTTGCATTAGTGAATGAAATATAAACAAATATAATAATGTTATATCTGTTGGCTTTTCAAATGGAGCAGTTGGGTGTTTTAAAGATTATCTGAGCGACAGGAACCAGGGTGTTCACACAGAAGGTTTGCAGTCTAACTTTTTGCAAGTGCATAAAGCTTTCCACACTATTCAATTCTGTTTATCATACAAACAACATTGGACAAAATATTGAAGATTCTACTTTTCATATTTATGCAGATGACTAGGGCTACATGATATTAGAAAAAGCTGACATTAGATGTTTTTTAACCCTGCGATATGAAAAACTACTTAGGAGTATATAACAGCTGTGTGGCACCGACTAAAATAGTCAAACAGATTAGTGGTCGACAAAGAACATACGCTTCAGTGTCATCCTGCTTGTAGCTAAAATAATGAAATAAAATTAATGAACAAAGACATTAATAAATACAATTAATTAATACACAAATTTAATAAAAATAAATACATGAATACAAATTAAATGAAATAAATAAAAAGCAATTAAAATATATATAATGTAATATAATAAAATATATAGTATTTAAACTAATAAAAAAAAAAAAAAATTTAAAAATAATTGGAGGACCTGCGATGTCACTATTGTGCACACGTACATTGCTATGTTGATGTGCTCAACACAATGTATTTTGAAGCTCTACTGATGACATCGACTGATGACATCGACTGCTCTGCTCTCACTCCCAAGAAAGGCTTTAAAAATATTTCACATTCTTTCAGAGTACAGCAACAACTTCATTATCTGGAACTAATTCTAAATGCAGAGAAAACAAAACTACCTCAAATACAACAAGCTCAAGCAGAAAGTTATGGAGACAAAACAGGCCATTAAATAGGCTTTTTTCTCTTTTAAATATCAAGGCTCTTAATTACCGGCCACTTATATTTTAAAGAGCACATTCTGTATGTTGTAAAAAAGCACAACCTGAACCTAAAAATACTGCTTCCTTCTAGTAAACCTGGAGTAAAACATCCCTTACCATCAGAGGTAATGTACAATACAAAAGCTCATTAATAGTAACAATAGTAGTAATAATTTATTTCTTAATTGTTACATCAGAAATTGTCTCCATTAAATGAATCTAATTAATTTAGGCAATATTATTAAAAGAAACATATTATTACCAAATACAAGCAGAGATTGTTTGGCAGCATCTCGTACTTCCTCCTTGTCTGTACGACAGAGGTACACTAGCTGCTCGATGCTTTCTTTGGCCTGAAAAACACCATATTAGAAGAATCAAATTGATTATTTTAAATAATACATTACAATAGAAATAAACATCGGGAAACAGTGGAGAATAGCATTGTTGATCATGTCATTCCTTAATTATTCATTTCACAAAAATCAGATCTTGCCAAAGGCAACAACTGAGCCTATCACGATAACACGTTTTACTGGACGATAAATTGTCCCAGAAATTATTGCGATAAATCATAATATCACTGTTTTGACACAATTTTTCAAATAATATAACTCAAATAATAATAATAATAATAATAATAATAATAATAACAAATCACCCTTTCAAAGATGAATACACTTTTATTTAAGAATATTTAAAATTGGAATTATTTAAAATATTAGGAAAAAATATTTTGTTGTATAGTTGTGGAATTGCCATTTGTGACATATATCTTTACTCTGGGAACTCTTACTGCCTGTCAAATGTTTGTAATATTTGTGGAAAAGCCAGTTTTTCAACAGTGTTAAAGAGCTGCATCTCTTTGGTGATGTAGTGAAATCCATTGACACAATTCCATTTGATGTGTATCAAACGGCTCAGTGACGGTGGACTGTAGGGACCACAGTGACAGTCCCAGTGACAGTGTTTCCACACCGTTGCTTTCATCTTAGAAACACATTCCAGTGTTATTTCCTCTAAAGCCGTGTTTCCACAACATGGTATCAGCTCGACTTGGCTGAAGAACCATGTACGTTCACTCTACACTGTGTGTGTGTGTGTGTGTGTGTGTGTGTGTGTGTGTGTGTTATCAGTCACACAGAGTGACTGATAACAGGGTTCAGTCCATCATTCCACTAGGGATGGTTACTCAGGAGTCAGTTGCTATGGATACAGTGAAGTTAAATCCTTATCCAGTGTCTTTGGTAAATACAAAATCTACAAAAACTCATCAAGCTCATTTTGAATTATTGTGCAATTAATTATTGATTAATTATTATTGATTAATTAATTATTGTATATTGTTTATTGAGTACCACTCGCCACAGTAACATGTGTTACAGCCTTATGGTCCCTGTTTGTACCTTCAGGCAGCCTAAGGCCTTGCATCCACACACTCTAGTTTCCATGTCCTCGTCTTCAAGCAGCTCCAGGCAGGTGACCAAAGCCTAAGGATGGGAACACACACAACAGTTCCAATCACAGCAGCCATAGCATCATATTCTACAGGTTCTGCTACCCATTTAGTGATTCTGTATAATGAAGTCAGTAATTCATCTGTGCTAGCATAACAGCTATCCCACACAGGGCTCTACACTAACTTTTTTTTCCAGGAGCACACGTGGCCCTAAGTAAAAAAAATTTAGGAGCACACAAAAAAATAGGGGCACAAGTCAGTTTTAGTTTTAAATGTTTATTTATTTACAGTGCAGTACTTGCGCACAGATACCAACATTCTTGAATGACTGCTGTATGACTGCTGTCATTTGTATTAATTTAGAGCAGACCATAACATAACTTTGTATTATGGGATGCTTTGTCCTTTAATACATTTTAGAATGTTGTATTGGCTGCTTTGTTATTAGATACATTTTAGAATGCTTAACCCTTTAACTCCTGAGACTGAGACACAGTAAAAAATAAAATAAGAGTAAATAAGCAACACAATGAACAAAAAAACGTCAAAGTGATCAGTAAAAAGAACAAAAATGAATAATAAACCAACAAAATAATATGTAACATGAACAAAGTAAGACACTAACAGAACACAATTAAAGAAAAATAATAAAATAAAAAAAACCCCAGACAAATAAACAAAATAAGCAACATCAACAGAAACTAATATATATTCACAAAATAAGAAATAACGTGGAAAAAAGGGCAAAAAACAAAAACCCACAAAACCCAAAATGAAGTAAAAAAAAAAAAAAAAAAGGAATAAATAACTAGTGTTGTAATTTGGTTCCAGTAGTTTTAGTTTGGGCTTTTTCTTTTTCTTAATCACTTGCTTTTCGACACCTGTACATCAGCTCCATGAACAAAATTCTCAGTAAAATAACAGTTAAAAAACACTTGAATTTGTCTGAATTTTTAAACTAAACCATCCACTCCGAACGTGTCAGCGCTGACGCATCAGGAGTTAAAGGGTTAATCCTTTCAATATGTGTCGTGTTCGTCTCGACTATGCGGAGCTGTTCGCGCAGTTTTAATTCATTTCTAGCAGATTTTCATTAGCTCCTCAGATCTGTGTGCCTTATTGTGTGCTGCAAAAAGCACTCGCACATGTGCGACTGTTTTGTTTTCCTCGTTCGCATGCTGAAATATTTGCTCGCAAATGCGAGTGAAATGGGCGCACTGTAGAGCCCTGATCCCACAGCATCGGTGTGAAGTGTTTTACTGCTTAATCCATGTTACGTATTTGCATCAGATGTTTCCTTTACAGAATCAGCTGAGATAACATATGTATACTATTCCTCAATATTCCAACTGTACCTAGTCAGGACACTTAAAATACTTTTAAAACCATCTCCATGTCCTGAGGAGGGAAATTTATTTTTATTACTTTTTCATTACTATTGACCATTACGCCTGTTGTCACAAACTTGCATCATACTCACATTTCTATATATTTCATGTGCTACATAATACAGTAAAAACAAACAAAATAATAATAATAATAATAACAATGTCCGCTTAATATATCATGTACTGTACTCTTACATTTGTTTGCGTGCCTGTTAGTTTCTGACAGTATGTTGCTGATAAAAGTGTGGTACAGTTAGGTTTATTTATGTTTCTGACTTAATGGGTACCTGTAGTGAATTTTTATTGCACGCCATTTCAAAAGATCATGTATAATACTGGCGGTTCCATCGGGTGACTGATGTTATAGCCCATTGACAAGTGAGCACAAGTACAGTCGGGTATAGTCAGTGATATTTTGCCTCTTTCAGAGGCTGTTCCAACACCTGTAGTGACCTGGCATTAATGCCTTTTTTTGACTGTACTTGAACATTTTGTTTATGAGTAAAACACAAAGTACAATTAATGTTGCTTTTTGTGTTTTATAGGAACACAAAAGTTCCAATATGTCAATAAAGCACATTTAAATCAAAATGTTCTAATGATTAAACTATTGGGATATTAAAACGTTACATGAATCATAATCCAAACAGATTATAAACAGAGTCTCTGAGATATATTTTTGGTCTGGCCGCTGGATATCCTTTATGTTAAAGTGATAACTTGTAAGATATTAGGTGTAGAAATTCTATGTTTATCATGGAGTGGAAGAAGTGTTTCAAATTTGAACTCTTTACCACTTGCAGATTGCTTACAAGGAGGAACTCAAAAGTTTAAAATTACAAAATACTTTTTTGTTCATATCTCTGAAACTTTTTGTCTGATTGACTTCAAGTGTAAATGAAAGGTGATGACCTGGGAATGCTTCACGCCATGACATCATTAAGGATTGGGGGTGTTAAGGTATATAACCCTTGTCATCACTTCCCATGGTGTACGCCAGCCCTTCTCAAATCCAATCCTCATGGCACAGTGTCCTGCATGTTTTAGGTGTTTCTCTCTTCCAGCAGACCTGGTTCAGTTAATGATCAGCTCTTCATCAGCTCTGCAGAAGCCTGATAATGATGAAATGGCTTCCAGGTGTGATGGAAGAGAGAAATGTCTAAAACATGCAGGCCACGAGGACCAAATTTGAGAACCACTGAGTACATTTACATGCACTTAGAAATTGGAATTTTTTAATTGGACTTAGTCCAATTAATGACTTAACTAGAGTTTCCCAGAAGTCCCAATTTTCATGCCATGAAGAGAAATTTGAATTATTGTTCCACTTTCAGACACTAGGTGGTGGTACACACCCTTTCACATTAGCATGCTTCTGGTTGGTGCCATAGAAGAACAGTAACTAAACAAAAGTGTCAGATTGGAAGAAGATGTTGTAGAAACAACAACAACCAGAGAAGATATGGGTGACAATGCAGCAGCTCAATATATTTTGTACGTACTGTTAAATTCTGATTTATTACACATGCTCTGCCATGTCTCTGGTCACTTCCTGAAGGGAGCATCTGAGGCTGTGTTCAAAATCACACACTACATACTTCCATACTTATACTATCCACTATCTTTATACTATCCTACAGCCTACTCAGCAATGGGACAGTATGCAAAGCATTTACACTATAGTGTACTACATGACAACCCACAATGCATTGCGTTCCGATCTGAGTAAAAATTGACAGAGTGAAGCTGATTTCACTTGAGCTCTAAATTCTTTAAATACACCAGTTTACAGATTTTTTTTTTTTTTATCAAATGAGAAAGTTCCTCTTTAGATGCTGAATGTGGCATTCATTTGTCGAAATACTATCTATTTACAATTTTGTTTGGAGGAATTTAGCAAAATGCTACTTAGCTGTAGTGAGCAACACACTCAGTTATTTCCACAAAATAAAATACCCCTTTCTCTTTCTTATACGAAAAACCACACTGATAAATCTGGGCTTTTACTTTGTAAACAAGAGGCGAATCTACACTCAAACTTCTAACTTGACACCACCATTTACACTGATCCTGTCCCCTTTACGGAATTTCATGTGAGAAACAAACGTCAGAGTGATGATCGGATGTCACGTGGTATCTAGGGTAATGTCAGTATGAGTAGGCAGCTCATGATGGATACCCAGCATTTTTGCTGAATCTAGTAACAGCCAGAACCAGGACGCAAACCGCCAACCTCTCGGTCATTGGGCGACCCACTCAACCAACGGAGCCACAGCCTCCCTGGTGGCGGCCCTGTAAGCCTGGTTTAATTTAATTGAATGTTCTGACTTTCATCTCATACATCCTCTGGTTTTTGTGATGTTTTGTCCATCACATCCATCACTGACGTGTGTCCTATACAACAGTAGAACCTCTATGTTCCTGTTTCCTCCCCCACAGATGTGTTTTGTGTGCCCTCACCTGTTCTCTCTGTCTGGGTTGACTGCTAAGGTTCCGGAGCACAGAGCTGGCAGATGCTGACACTTTGCTTTGTGGTTTTGTCAGTAGTTTGGCAACAGCACGCAGTCCTTCTCTCCTCAAACTGAGCTGTGTGGAATGCTGCAGAGTGTGGATGATCACATCCTGGTCACATGATGCCAAGCTCTGGACAAGCCACACTATAAGACAGAGTTATGGGTGACTTTTTTCATTGAACATTATATACGTTTATTTTAAAGTGTATGTGGGTGTCATGGCAAAACCCCTTTGAATTAACTTGTAACTAGAATTAATTAGTTCTTGTTAATTATGTTTATGTGCTTCTTTGACTGAACCATAACAGTGTGTATGTAAATATATACAATCATTATTTGGCCATCAGAAGTTATCAAATACAATGGTTATGCAATCAAGTACTGATGTGTGTGTGTGTGTGTGTGTGTGTGTGTGTGTGTGTGTGTATACATATAATGTGACTAAAATAGACACAGGAAAACATGGAACTGTTTTGGGTAGTAAAATGCGATTGATAGTGATATAAAAATGGAATTGACTTTGGTGATCAAGAAAACCATGGAAAATGGAAATATATGAGCACCTGAATTAAATTCTACTAAGCTATTTTTGTTGTCATCATTATGTTTGTCCAAACAAATTAACTTTAGTTGTACAAGGCATTAAAATGAACAAGGAAATAAAGAAAACAAGGGTGGTATAATAATTTTTTTTCTGTGAGTAATGGTAAGAACAGTACTACTAATACTAATAATAATAATTTACAGACAAAAATAAGTATTCAGAGAATGCCTAATCTTGCCCCTATTTTGTGTCAATCTCAAGTTTCTATGGCAACCCGTTCTTGAATTAGAGCCAATAATGTGATTTTGACCTTTCTGGTAAATGCTACCTTGACCTTTGACCTTTTGCAATATTGATAATTTCGTTATATGTACTAGATATGCGTCAGTCCGTGTAATATTATGATAATATATCTAATATTGATTAAGTTATAGTTATAGCAAAAACGCCTTGAAAACTGAACCGCTCCAATATGGCTGTCATGTTGACGTATCCAGCAACCGGAGATGCGGCATCTACCCTTTCTATATCTATGGTCCTAAGCGATAAAATAATGTGACGTTTCTGCAACGCAGACACTGATTGGTGGGATTGTCTCTGTGTCATTGTGTTATCAATGTGCATTCCACCATTTTTTAAAAACTAGATCCGGAGTTATGGTAAACAGAGCGTCAGTTAAATTTAGCGTGCAACGCAATGATGTCATTCTGCAAAACACCGTGGTTGGTCGTGGAGGCTGAGACATTTCTGTCTTTGGTGGCTGATGAAAAAAACAGCACAAGCTTGGCATCCAGGTTCAATAGTATCTGTATGGAAATGCTCTTAAGGAATAGTATGTGGTCCCCAAGTAGAATCGAGTAGAGCTGATGCCATGTCGTGAAAACGTGCCTTTAGAAAAGCATACATTATCCTCATGGCAATGTCTAGAAAATGTGTTTATCTCAATATGTGGTTTGAAGTGGATGTTGCAATGGTTCAAGTGCAATGATATAGAGAATGCATTACGCTACTCTCTTTAATGCTATGTAAAACTCATGTGTGCGTGTATCTGATACCTTCTTCTGCCAACTCAGTTATGTGCGTTTCCATGTTACTGACGCCATTGAGCTCTAGGTAACTCCAGAGCTGAAACAGTGTCACTATGACTTTATCTCTGTTCTCTCTTCGCTGAGGTAGTCGCTGACCCAGTACTTGCTCTGCTAGATGCAAGAACACTGAAAAAACACATCAGAGTTAATACACGCCTGCAGAACCAGACTCCACAGACATCTACTGGACACACAGAGGTGTGATACCTGCGTCAGCCATGTTACTGGTCCACTCAGGCAGGATGCTGGAGTAAACTGAAGTCACACTAGACAATAAGGTATCCACAGAGACACTATACACATTGCCATGCTTTACTAGTTGTTGCCATAGTGACACAGCTCCCAGAACAACGTCCAGTTGTGGTATGACTGCAGATGGAAGACAAAAGGTTTAGAATGGATGAAGTATGGATACAGACCTATCATATAGTTAGCTTCAAACATAAATGCCTAAGACAGGATACAGTCTCCAAATTATAAGCGATTTTTAAAAAATCAGTTCCAGACCCCACACATAAAGACAAAATTGAACTGAACTGAACGTGTTTGTGTGGAGCTCACCTTCAGCAGGATGTGTGAAGTGCTGTGGGTTTTCCTTGGTGATGTGTCGAATCATGCCCAGAACTTGAGCTTCCCTTAACAGTTTGTCTAAGGCGTACATCTCTGCACAGCGAAGAGGACCAAATACACCCAGACACTGTAGACACAAGGAGGAGACACATCAACCATAAATGTGCAGTTATTTAGTTTATGATACATGCCAGAATAAAACCTGAAATAAATACATGACCAAAAAAACCAAACTCGATTCAATTATGTACGTGCAAGGCTCATAGTGGACTACGTAGAGATTAGATTTTACAGCAATGGTAAATTCAAAAAACGTTTTGAGTTCATCTTGCTAACAGTCAGACAAACACACAGACAAAAACCAGCAGAAACATAACTCTGCCGTTCCTTGGTAGAGTAATAAAGCAGCTACTGGTAAAAGCAGTGGGACTATAGAACATGTAGGACAGTGCTATGTCTTACCAGCAGCTGTGAACTGCAGTTCTGCAGATGAACCACAAGGCAGTGGTCAAGAGCACTGCACCCAGTGGTGAGAGGGGAGGGGCTTTTCCATCCACTGCCCTGCACACACCTGTGAACAAACACAGTGGTGAACTTACAGTGTCAGAAGTAAATGCTTAACAGTGAAGCTGGAAACTGTAAAAAATTAAATAACAATAAAAAATAGAGTACCCAGTAATAAGTAATAAAAAATATATACAAAAAGGGTAGAGTTGATTAACATCCCATCTGAATTTCTAAAACATCTGCATATTTGTCAAACTTTAATCTTTAAGAACGAACAAATCATATTAGATAAAAGTGGCCCTTTGTGCCAACACAAAGGGCCAAACACATTACAGAATATACTTTTCAGTATCATCCTAATTGTAGCTGAAATAATGAAATAAAATAAATAAAAAAATAAAAAATAAATACAATAAATAAATTCATTCATTAATTCATTCATTAATAAAACGTTTTTAAAACATAAATAATTTCACATATAACTCATGTTGCTTTTCTTTCTTTCGTTCTTTCTTCATTGCTCATTTTTCAATTTTGTTTCCAGTGACTCACTATTATAGTATCGAAATTAGATGAGAAAATGTTGAGCTCCTGTCTCTCCTACATCAGTGGTCCCCACTGTGTGCTCGTATGCAACTTTATTAGCAGCATCATCGTAACATTGTGCCAACAATATAACATATGTATAACATCAAAGTCTCTGTTAACATCCTCTCTGCCCCAATAGTGAATGGCATTTTAGCTTTAGCAATATGGTTAGTCACCAAGTATGATGCTCTCAGGGGGGGCACCGTTTCTTTATATTGATTTAGTTGTTAAATGTTTGGTTTGAATTTACATAGTGTTGATTATTATGTATTTATTTTACTGGGATGGCGAGGCCCGCCCACTGAGTGACACAGCCCCACCCATGCTGTCATAGATTGGGCCCAACAGCTTAACACTATTTTTTATATGAATGATGAATAAATAAATAAATGCCAGGCTACTACAATTTAACATTTCTCTTCTCTTTTTAAAGGGCATAAAAATAAAAATAACTCAATTTAAAATGTGTTAAAAACTATTTGTCATAATATGATTGGTTGTTTCATAAGGATAAACTATAAACACAAGTGGTGTAGCATTTTAGCTTCTGTCAACAGAAATGAGCGCAAAGGATTACTAAGCCTAATTCCATGTGGTGTATTTTTATCTGTTATTGTTGTGTTATGAGATGATATTTCTCTCGGATACAGTCAGTACGACCAAGTTGTATTGCTCCAGAAATGCTTTTGTTTTGCGCTGTTGGATTGTTGCAATTTTAAAGTTTGCTGTTCTGTGCTGGCACTGATAGGTAATATGGATATTTATGCGTGGCCATCCCGTGGCTAACCCTAACCCTTTTTATGAATTGAAGTTGTGCGATGTGTAGTCCAATGCCAAGTGAATTACAAGTGATGCAACCAGGGCTCTACAGTGCGCCCATTTCACTCGCATTTGCGAGCAAATATTTCATCATGCGAACGAGGAAAACAAAACAGTCGCACATGTGCGAGTGCTTCTTGCAGCACACAATAAGGCACACTAGGGTTGTCAAAAATTTTAGATACTAGATCGATATTGACCCTTGGTATCTAATTAGATACTAAGTTGCTGGAAAATCGATTTTTGTTTTTATGGCGCGTCGCCGCTTTTTTGTAGCGGGTAACGTTAAGAATTGTAAACAGGCATCAACGCGGTCAGCTCTGGCACAGCCGTAAGGCCGGCGTGTAAATTAAAGTCTCTTTTTTTCTCCAGCTGCCTCTGACAGCACACGGGATGACGCCAGTGCGACCACAGACCTATACACTATTTCTATAGGTCTGTGATTGCGACCATCCGATGCAACTTTGCTTTTAAAGGCCTCGATATAGTCTAACGTCTATGCGCGCGAGTGGCAGCCAGGCAGTAGCGCATAGTATCACGTTACCACCACGGAGGCCACCGTGAGCATGTCAGCCTATCATTTTTGACGTGCGCGCTGCTAGTCCCGTATGGCAAGCCAAAGTGTTCACATAGCCACGCGTTGTCTTTATTATATCACGCGTTACAGTACGCGCACTGGTACGCGCACTGGCGCGCACAATGGCACGCGTTCTAGAACGCGTTCTGTAACGCGTGATATAATAAAGACAACGCGTGGCTATGTGAACACTTTGGCTTGCCATAGTCCCGCAAGGGGTCCGCGGTGGTCACATGATGCAATACGCTGCCGCCCGCGCACATAATGCTCGACCATAAAGAGGCTTGTAGTTAGCACTGCAGAAGGGCTTGAGCAAAAAGATAGGCCTACCTTAACTTGCCAAGAGATAGGCATGCATTTATTCTGCACCCGCACTCACTACCTTTTTTTTAGCAGTCCATGGGGGAAATTTTAAAAGGAATCCTTCACATCTCCAGTATCGAAATTAGTATCGAGTATTATCCTTAGTATCGGTATCGAGTTGGAAATTTTAGTATTGTGACAACCCTAAGGCACACACACAGACCTGAGGAGCTAATGAAAGTCTACTAAAAATTAATTAAAACTGTGTGACCAGCTCCGCATAGTCGAGACAAACACGGCACATATTGAAAGGATTAACCCTTTAACTCCTGATGCGTCAGCGCTGACACGTTCTGAGTGGATGGTTTAGGTTAAAAATTCAGACAAATTCAAGTATTTTACTGAGAATTTTGTTCATGGAACTGATGTACAGGTGTCGAAAAGCAAGTGATTAAGAAAAAGAAAAAGCCCAAACTAAAACTACTGGAACCAAATTACAACACTAGTTATTTATTTCTTTTTTTTTTTTTTTTACTTCATTTTAGGTTTTGTGGGTTTTTGTTTTTTGCCTTTTTTTCCACATTATTTCTTATTTTGTGAATATATATTAGTTTCTTTTGATGTTGCTTATTTTGTTTATTTTTCTGTTTTTTTTAATTTTATTATTTTTCTTTAATTGTGTTCTGTTAGTGTCTTACTTTGTTCATGTTACATATTATTTTGTTGGTTTATTATTCATTGTTGTTCATTTTACTGATCACTGACGGTTTTTTGTTCATTGTGTTGCTTATTTTATCTTATTTTATTTTTTACTGTGTCTCAGTCTCAGGAGTTAAAGGGTTATTTAATAACAAGGCAGCCAATACAAAGTTCTAAAATGTATCAAAGGACAAAGCATCCCATAATACAAAGTTATGTTATGGTCTGCTCTAAATTAACACAAATGACAGCAGTCATTCAAGAATGTTGGTATCTGTGCGTAAGTACTGCACTGTAAATAAATAAACATTTAAACTAAAACCTACTTGTGCCCCTATTTTTTCTTGTGTGCTCCTAAATTTTTTAACTTAGGGGCACGTGTGCTCCTGGAAAAAAAAGTTAGTGTAGAGCCCTGGATGCAACGCTACAGACTGAATTCACTGGGTCAACACACATTTTGTTGTTGTTGTTGTTTGGCACAACTGGTTTCTTGGATGTTGTGTGCCCCAGTTAGGGTAGCCAGACATCTGTCTTTGGGCCGGACCATCTGTCTATTCAATGCCTTGTGTGCCGTCTGGCACAGTATCAATCCAGACACCTGATTGATTAAAATGCAGGAAATTGCATTTAAGAAATAGAACATTTTCTGGGAGAGGACCCTCAGACCCCCTGTTGAAAATATGTCCCTAGTGCCTTCCCTAAGGTGGTCGTCTTTGTCCTGGTCCTTATGTTTTGTCCTCTCCAGATGGATAGCAGTAAATCCCTACCATCATTTGGGAGCTTAAATTAGATCACGTGACATACATATAGCACTACTGTGTTCGACTAGTCCTACATGTATGTCTTCAGGCTGTTTGCTTGTGATCAGTTCACTCAGATTCAAGTTCATGTCAGATCAGAACAGGTTGTGTCCAGTCAGTGAACTCTGACCTTTCATTTTGCCTCCCCTTCTCACTCCGTTCTTCCTCTTCTTCCTCCCAGTCAGATGTGTTGAGAAAGTCAAAGCTACCCAGAGCTGTTTCCACTGTAAGGCTGACCACACTGGGAGAACGTCTCCCACCCTACCAACAGATGGAGATAATTATTACATCACAAATGTTGTATCAAGACGCAACATTTCACAGGAAAGTATTTCTTCTTAGGCTAGAAATAAAATAAGAGCAGGTGGTGACAGCATGACGAACACTTACAGTAAATGTCTGTTATTAATTTGGTCATACAATAGTGCATAAATAAGTAAATTATAATATATTTTTCAGAAATAATAGAATTTCATTTTTACTGTATTTATTTGCCCTTTCAATAGATTATGTAGTAACAGTAAAACTGTCAGGTTTGTTTCTTTTCATAATGCAACAGCAAACAATGGATATGTAAAGTAACTTACATATTTTAGCTCTTATATTTACTGTTCATTGTACAGTGAGAACAAATGCAATCCTATGGTTGTTAGTACTTTGTAGTTACCTTCAGTGTGACGTGCAGATGTTTCAGCTCTTGTTCCAGTAACTGTAGCTCAGGGAACTGTCCTCTATAATCGCCAAGAGAGGACATGACGGCCATCAGAACATCCTCCACTATGTTGTTCATAGTCGACTCATCCTCTTCACACACTCCATCAGCAGCTGCCACCTCTGTTTCCTCCTCCACGGTCATCCATCGGGCCACATACATGCCGTCAGCATTGTCTGATGGACTCTGCTGTTGTAGCTGTGTCTGTGCCTTGCTCTGTGACAGACTGTCACTATCTTTGATTGGCTGTTGATTCAATGTTGCAGTATCTTCAGGTGTGTTTTCATTAGTTTTGGGCCTCGTTGAAAGAATACTGGATGATTCAGCCGCTTTCATAGGGACCTCCAGTTCTATGTCATTAATGGAAATCGCAGATGTCAAAAGCATGACCGCCCCTGATTTACCAACTGACCTGTCCATTACCATAACATCATCAATGCTGCTTTCACTAATGTGACTCAGAGAGCGTGAGTAGCTGTGGGTTTGGCTGTTGTCCATCATCATCATCTCATCCACCGCTGCCATGGGAGATAATTTCCCTTCATCACCGTCCTCAGTGTGAGTTTGTGTCATCACACCGACCACCACCTTGTCTACTGCCCTTTAATTCAGATGTATCATTGAAACATTACTGACAATACAATAGTGAATCAAAGCAAAAAACAAGATGTAGTCATGATTTAGAGAGTTCATAAATGAAATGCCAATGAAGAATGAAACAACGAAACACTACCTGCTGCTCTCTGGTTCCTGTTCCAATGTGTTGACTTGCTCAGTAACAGCACTAACTGAATCTGGAGTGGAAGATGCTGAGGTTCTGGGACAAATTAAGATACTGGACTGGGAGCAGGAACTTCCTGTTACAGCTGACTGGAGCTCTTGCGTCATTAGCGTTGACTAAGGACAAAGAAACAAAGACATTTGACCAACAACACAGAAGCAGCTTGGTAATTGTGATCCACTGAACATAAACACAAACATAGGTTTTTTTAAAGTGTCCATAGAGAACACCACTGTGGCTATTGACAGACTGTAGTACAGCAGAGGAAATACAAAAGGATGGTGAAGTACATGGTGTGAATCCGCTACACAGACAAGTTATATTTTTAGGTCACTATGCACAGAATTTTGACATCCACAATTCACAACACTTCAACAGTAGTCAAAAGCCATCAGGAGCTGAGATTATTACATGTAGTTGGTACATCATTATTTTACAACACATTTTGAATGAAATGCAAATGCTATATAAATTTGAGCTATTATTATTATTATTATTATTATTATTATTATTATTATTATACATTGCACTGACAATCGAGTTAAAATTGAGAAAATAAGCCAAATCAGCATCATCAGTGCATGTGCAAGGGTCCTTCTGACCACAAGTTCTTTCTTTTTCTTTCTGGTAACACTGTACCCCCATTTAATTTTTTTTTTTACAAAAATCTTTTAAAACATTTATGTACTTTCCAATGCTCAAAGTATTCCATATCTATGTCATGCTCAGCCATATTGACAGTTTTATTTACACATTGGGTAGTTGTGACCTGTGACCTGGACCAGCATTCTTTGTGCGCAGCGAGATGCTGAATAAGCTTAATCAGCCATATTCTGTCTGCATACATGGTTTGTTTCTGTTTAGTAGGTTTTCAAACTGATACTGAAGTTAAAATTGTAGATCACAATTAGAATTGGGCTGGTTCCATCCATTAACCACAGTCAATGCCAGCATTTATCACAATGTTGAGTCATAACAGTATTCCACAGGTCTCCTTCTGTTTTCATCTCTCTCTCCTTCATACAACAATAATTGAGTATATCAATATTGACCACCATGTTAATAAAGGCATTTTAATGTTTAAAGAGAGTTGGAGTTTTTTTCCAGTTTGTGTTTCTACATTACGTATCCCTTTTTCCAAAGAACACTTCAAACAAACTCTTTTTTTGGTTCTAGAAGCATTCCTTTCCATTTATTTTTAAGAGAGTCTTCCTGGTGGTACAATGTGCTAAAAAGCAATACCGATGTAATATCAATAAATAATAATACTGGATTGGATTTTTTAGCCACTCCAAGTGTTTTACATTCGTGACCCATTATTCATTCACTCTCATATTCTCCCTCTCCACAATTGTCCTGGGGCAGACTGACAGAAGTACCTAACATCCCTCTGACCACCACCAAACATTCATACACCAGTGTGAGTGGCACTGGAGGCAAGAAGGGTGCAGTGTCTTGCCCAAGGACACAACAGACTGACTAGTCTTCACATGAGTGAAGACAGTATAAAAACTGCATGTGTTTTATTCCCTTTTCCCCAACTACTTGCGATGTCACTGTTCATACCAACATTACTCATTAGACAATGTTACATTCTAATTTAACACATCATTCAACATTAATTAGAATGCAGCAGGAAGTGGAGACACTGAATAAAACTAATAGCAGTAAGATCAAATCATATAACAAGTTTGTAAAACTTGAATAATGTGTGTGGATGTGTTTCAGTGTGTTCTGTGCATTACCTTAGCATGTGTTAAGCTACATGTTCCTCCAATGTTCAACTGAGGACTAGAGGAGTCATCAGATGACTCAGATGAATTTGACCAGGCTCTGCCACTGTCTAACTGTTCATGACACTGAAGCATATTCTAAAAGACAGACACACGGATGGTTTACTGACAGTTTCCTCAAGTAGTGTCAATTTTTTGCATTT
This sequence comes from Siphamia tubifer, assembly GCA_020466265.1. Taxonomy (NCBI): domain Eukaryota; kingdom Metazoa; phylum Chordata; class Actinopteri; order Kurtiformes; family Apogonidae; genus Siphamia; species Siphamia tubifer. The sequence continues at coordinate 39,469,196 of CM035788.1, forward strand.
CAAAACATTCTACTTAGTCATTCCACAGACTATATGTTTTAAATACTGTATAATTGGCATGAGGCAGAACTTGCATAGAAGGCTTGTTCTCGAAGAGATGGCGTGTCTGGAGGACTCTGGTTGAAAATGGTGGAGAATCTCTTACTGATAGAGGGAGCTTTGTTGACAGTGCTCCCCACAGACCCCTGGTCATCTTTATCAAATGGACTGAGAACAAAAGAAGACATTAAACATGCAGTCACTAAACCATGTAGTTAAGTAAGAAACTCTTAATGAAAAAAGGGGTATTTCAACTTCAATTAAACATATTAAAAATATGAGGCTAAATTAATTTTCCTTTTCAATTTGTTCTTTGTGTTTACTGAGGTAAAAAAAAAAATACAAGAATTTAATACTTTAAGCATTTGTTTAAATGATAAATGGACTGCACTTATATAGTGCTTTTTCCACCTTCACGATGCTCAAAGTGCTTTACATTAGCCTCACATTCAAACACACACCAGTAGATTTCTAATGCTCTATCAGTCCTACTGGGAGACTAAGTCAGGGTTCAGTGTCTTGCCCAAGGACACTTTGACATGTGGACAGCCAGAGCCGGGACACAAACCGCCAAACCTTCAGTCATTGGACGACCTGTTCTATCAACTGAGACACAGCCGCCCATGTCAAATAACTTATTTAATATGAAACTTAATTCTGAAACAAGACACATTTCTATCGGGATGTTTACACTAACATTTTAAAGATGTCATTCCATTATTATTTCATTAATATTGCTGTGTTGATCATTGTTATTGAATGCATTGTGCGTTGGTTCCATTAAAAAAACCAACAACATCCAGATTGCTTTGTTTTAAGATGTTTTTGGAGGTTAGAAAAATGACTTGAGGTCAAACAACAAGGCTTTCCAGTCCTTCCTCTTACATATCCATGATGCGGAATGAAGGAACATTCCCCCCTCCCCTCTTGCTCTGTGTGCGTTTGTCATCCCAGAGTAGCATCCAGCTAGGTTTCATGCCATCGCCTGTTTCATGCTGTCGCTTGCAGAAAAAAAAACGCTTTATTTCCACAGGGAGCATATGAGCGAGTTTGCTCTGTCATTTTTTTCCAAGTTTGTGCAGCAAGCTACTGTGGTGCCATCTTCTCTTGTAGATGTTCGTGCTACTTCAGATTCGCTGAAGCAATAGGGGACTGGTTGTGGGGAGTGTCACCTGCATTCCATGAGCGGGCTTAACCCCACGTGGGTGACGCCCATGTCCATGTTGCGTAATGTGGACAGGCTTTTTCTGAGTCACTCGTTTCTCCGTGTGTTAAATGGCTTATATACTGTAAGAAAAGTTTCATTATCACCTTTTTTTAACCTTTGCCACAATATAAGGCATTGTTACATTATAAGCTTTCATTACATTATGAGTTGCTATATAGCTGAGCTAATAATGTAATACATGAATACCTTATTATATGATGCACAAAGATGTTATTATGTTATACGCTCATGATTTTATTACATTAGAAGTCGTTTATTAAATTATGAGGTTTTATTACATTTAAGTTATCACATTATGAAGCTGGATATCATCAGAAGAGGTTTTTTTTAGTGGGTATTAAAGGGTTAATTCCAACTGATGAAGAAATTCGGATTACATCACCAGCATAGGAACGGAACTCATTCATAACCCGAGGACCTCCTGTAAAGAAGCAAATACTTGAAGTTGTTTAAATTGTGGGCACTGAATATATAATCTATGAAAGTTTAAGTTTTTGAATGGAATTATGGAAATAAATTAACTTCTCCATGATATTCCAATATTTTTTTGACCATGTCTGTATATATGTACTACTAATTGTAACTACTAGTTATCAAAGTATTTTTGTACTTTTTTTTTTTTTTTACATTTTATCTTTGTTACTGTCACATGTCTTTCCCAAAATGCCCCATCTTAATGAAAGCTAAATAAGTTATTGACAGTAAAGCTGACAGGACTCACTTCCAGGTGACTTCAAGACTCAACTTAATGGTCCCTAAGTCATTAATATCCACGGCAACCGTCTGTGGAAGTGCAGTAAATAGATCCTTGGTCTCACAGGAAACACTTCCAACCACCACATGATTGGCTAAGCTCTTCAGCTCTGTTACCTGCAACATCAAAGAAATTCAATCTTACCACAGTTCACTTCACTTTTATTATTTCACTGACATGTGCATTTAGATGTTGTTGGACATTTGAATATCCATCAAATTAAAACCCCCTTGTCTCTGTGAGGTTTAAAATTCCACCACTTAGGTCAAAAATATGCCCCTGCCACAAACTTACCCCTTATGAATTGTTAAGAAAAAAAAAATCTTCACTAGAGCTGCACAATTTGTCAAAATATGTGATATGCAACAAAGGTGTCCAGGATTGTAATAATGATAATATTTCTCCTTTACCTAAAGAAATGTTATTTTCATCTCCTAAGAAATTAAGTGTTGCAAAGAAAGAAGTAACAGTTGAGGCCCAGTCTATGACTGAATTGACCTGGAACTAAACTTTGTAAGAACCTCCTCATACTCACACTCTTTCTCCCCCAAGTTCTGAAAACAAATACTGTAAATAGATTCCTTATCTTATCCTCGTGAAATACTCTAAGGACAAGAGAGGGAGTTGACACCATTTAGACCAAGAGATGGAGGCCATGAGTGTCTCATACACACAGACTCAACATCACACACGCACGCACGCACGCACGCACGCACGCACGCACGCACGCACGCACGCACACACAGGTTTCCATGTCTCAGTAGCCACTGGGTAGTAAATGTATCTCTCAAGTTAATATGTTTATAAGGGGACATCATTTGCTCAAATTTGCATACTTTACACAGATTTCACCAACATTTATATATATAACCCTTATGGGGACCTCTATTTTTAATATTAATATTAATACATTAATGTCCCCATAACAATAGGAATACAAGCACACAAAGACTGCATCAGACTCTTGGTTGGGCACATAACAATTATCACAAGTCTTCCAGAAGAATGTCGTTACAATTTGTGAAAATCCTAATATTTCCAACGCAAGTAAAAGAGACACTAAATACAGTATATACATTGATCAGAAATTTTTAGTCTTGTCAGATTGTGGTCCTCAGTATTCATGTTGAATACTGAAACCCTAAAAAAAATATTGAGCAACAACTTTCCCAATAATTGGTTGAAACCACATGGTCTTACCCATATTGTTATGTAGGTGTCTGCCTTACCTGGCTGCACTATATTAGAAAAAAACTGATGTTGCAATTTTTTGACACTAAGATATACAGTATATTACGATATGAAAAAATACTCAGGAGTATATAACAGCTGTGTAGTGTAGACGCAAACGGTTAAACAGATTGGAGGTTGACACAGAACAGCATCATCCTTTTTTTTGCCAAAATAATTGTAAAAAATTTAATGATTAAAAATTAATGAATAATAATAAAAAGTAAGTGAATGAATAAATAAAAATATATATAAAAAATAAATGAATAGAAATAAAAACATACAATTTTAATTATTAAAAAAATATATAATTTAATATAATATAAGAACAAATAAAAATAATTCCAGGACCTACGATGTGACTATTGCGAACACATACTTTGCAAACAATAATATTGTATAGCTCTACTGAGTGTACTGTACTGTCACTTCTGAATGCTAAAGCAGTGGTATCAGTTCCAACTAGTTTTATAGGAACTGTGTAAAAATCATTTCATTTCATCATCTTTGTTTAAACAGCCTTAAACTGTGCTAAATAAAATTTGATTAAGATCATGTTGTTGTTTTGTTTTTTTTTAAGTAAGAACAGTTGAACCAAACCAGTCAAATCTGACCAGGAAGAAGGGTGGGAGGACAGAATATGAAAGTTAAGAAACTAGTTGAGAGCAAAAAAACAAAAACCAGATCTAAAGTCCTACAAATACATATAAAGTTAAAATAAATAAACTAAAAATCAGAAAAGGAACTGACCTTAACACAGAGGAACTCATTGATAAGTGGCATAAAAACCATCTCTTCACCATCCCACACTTGCTTCGCATTGATTTCAATTCTGCCACGGAGTTTCCACCGCTGTCGACCATACTTCATAAAGATCTGGGGACACATGCAGGTACAATCAAGCTGATATTTACAAATCCATTGACATGTGTAAAGAATGCTTTTTTCTTGTGATTTTTATGTTTAACTTTTCTCTAGTAAGTTCTGAACAAATTATGATGGTACACTAATGAGACAACACAAAGAAACTGACCTCATACTGGTCACCAGCACACAGTCGAGCAAAACCAGCCAGACCTGAAGGACAAACAGACGCCTGTAAGTGACCTTTGAATGCAGAATCACAACATCTTTTGTACTTTTGATATGCGGGTGCATTAGAGGCAGTGGTATGATATCCATTAAATAGTACACATAATCATTGTGTTCTTGTTCTTCATTTATTAACAGGTAAACCAAACTGGTCTGTTATATATGCTATATAATTTATTGTCATTTCACACAAAACATCATAGATGTTCTACAGAAATGAAGTATTAAAACACAGTCAACATGATTAAAAACAAATTAAATAAATACCAACATACTGATATACTAGAAAGTGCACCTAGTGGCCTAAAATTAATTAAAAACCAGTTAGCTAGGTAGATAATTACATTTACATTTAAATAGAAATGTCTTTGCCCATTAATTGCACATTTCCTATTTAAAATGCTTATTTAACAGCCAGATGTCACCTGTACACCTTCAGGTCTTGTTTCTATAAAATTGTGAACATTTATATGTTGTCCAATAAAATGTATGAAATGCTTTAATCTGGCAAAAAGCATGTATCCACATCTGTCAATCAACAGAAGATACAAACCATACCATACCATACCATACCATACTATCTTTATTTATAAAAGCACTTTAAAACAGACACAGCTGATACAAAGCGCTGTACATTACCAGGCATAAAACACAAAACAGAGAAAGGACAACGAGGCAATAAAATAAATCTAAAAATACAATAAAAAGTGCTAAAACTACACAGATAAAAAATAAAATAAAATAAAAATTATCATCCAATAAAATAACTACAAAACAATGAGCCACTGAGTCAAAGGCCAGGGAATAAAAATGTGTTTTAAGATGAGTTTTAAAATTGGACAGTGTAGGTGCCTGTCTGACATGTAAAGGCAGTTTATTGCAGCAACAAAAAAGGCTCTCTCCCCTCTGAGCTTCCGGTTACATTTTTTTGAATCTCCAACAGTAATTGGTGACATGACCTGAGAGTCCGGGTGGGTGTGTACTGATGGAGAAACTCAGAGAAATAAGGCGGGGCGAGACCATTCAAAGATTTAAAAACAAATATAAGAATTTTAAAATGAACTCTAAAATGCACAGGTAATCAGTGGCGTGAGGTCAGAATGGGGGTGATGTGCTCTTGTTTACGTGCTCCAGTTAAAAGACCTGCAGCAGCGTTCTGAACTAGCTGGAGACGTGAGAGGGATGACTGGCTGACTCCAATATACAGTGCGTTACAGTAATACAGCCGAGATGTAATGAAGGCATGGAATACTGTTTCCATGTTCTGCCTCGACAGGAAGGGTTTGACCTTTGCCAACCACCTGAGGTGAAAAAACTGGCCTTCACAACTGCACCAATTTGACTGTCCATTTTAAAATCACTGTCCATCTTAAAACCCAAATTCGTAGCCGTGGGCTTAGCATATGTTGCCAGGGGGCCCAGGTTGATAGGAAGAGGCCCACAGGATCTACTAGGTCCAAACGCCAACACCTCAGTCTTCTTCTCATTAAAATGTAAAAAGTTTAGGGTGATCCATGTTTTAACCTCATCAAGGCACTCAAGTATGGGTGCAATGGAGAAGGCGTCCTTTCCTTTTAAGGGTATATATATATATTTGGCTATCATCAGCATAGCAATGGAAGGAGATCCTAGAGGGAGCAGATATAATGAAAAGAGCATGGGACCTAAAATTGAGCCTTGTGGAACCCCACAAGGCAGTGGAGCAGACAAGGACTCAAAATTGGCGAGTCTTACAGATATAGTTCTGTCTGTTAAATAGGATCTGAACCATTCCAGAGCAGAGCCACAAATACCCACAAGCCGATAAAAACGAGACAGTAAAATGTCATGGTCCACCATATCAAAAGTGGCTGTTAAATCAAGCAAGACAAGAATCATATAGTCACCACAATCAGATGCCATGAGGATGTCATTAAAAATCGTTAACAAAGCTGTTTCTGTGCTGTGAAATGTTTTAAATCCAGATTGAAAAACCTCCAGGATATGATGGTCATCCAGGAAAGTTTTCAGCTGAGCATAAACAATTTTTTCCAAAATCTTTGAGAGGAATGGCAGCTTTGAAATAGGCCTAAAGTTAACTAAGACAGTCTGATCAAGACCAGGTTTCTTAAGCAAAGGTTGTAGTACTGCATGTTTAAAGGGCGAACCACAGGGCGGCTGTGGTTCAGTTGGTAGAGTGGGTCGCCCAATGACCGAGAGGTTGGCGGTTCGCGTCCCGGCTCTGGCTGTCCACGTGTCGAAGTGACCTTGGGCAAGACACTGAACCCTGACTTAGGCCCCCAGTAGGACGTAGGACCTTAGAAACCTACTGGTGTATGAGTGTGTGTGTGAATGGGTGAATGAGAGGCTAATGTAAAGCGCTTTGAGCACCATGAAGGTGGAAAAGCGCTATATAAATGCAGTCCATTTACCATTTAAAATTTGCAAGGAACACACTGTGTGATAATGGCCTCTTTAAAAAACCAAGGAGGGACAGCATCGTGGGAGGAACCTGAGGGGACAACGTCCTCCAAAGCTGACAGAGTACAAGCTATATATAAAGCATTAGATTAGCAGTTGAGCCCAGAGAACATTCCAATAGTTGCTGTACATTATCCCACTTAGTAATTGGTGACCTTAAGCACCAAATGTCTAGAGAGCAACTGTGACAGAAGAGTAAACTCCTTCATTCTCACCTTTCATTTTAATATGAAACTCTCCTAGCTGGTTCTCCATCTCACTCTCCAGTATACACATGTTCTGTGGAGAAGGACACAGGATTATTGTGGGTTGTCTGTTATTCTTTATTCCTAAATTCAAATTTCCTCCTCTCCTTACCTCTGTGTATTCTTTGTACCCTTTACTGGCCTCTGCTAGACTCTCTTTGGCATCTTTGCTGCCTGGTGAGGCATTGAAAGCCTTCACCATCTTGTTTGCTCCATCCCTGAGCCTCCTCTGCAGGCAATAGGATTCATACAGCTCCTCAATCTGGACAAACATATGCAGACACTTTCAGTGGTTCTTCCTCTACAGTACAAGTGAGCTTTGTCCTGCTAAATGCAGTGTATTTGTTTCCTCAATCTACTCTGTTTTCATTTTGTAAAGGTTCATACTGTCTTCCAAAGATAACGAAGGGAAATAGAAGTAGCTCAAACTAGTCAAGCAGGTAAACAAACACTGCACTTGTCATACAGTCGTGATGACACACAATGACACACTATGTTGATACTTACTGAGTGACTGAATACTGACACCTGTTGGACATTAAAAATCTCTACAGGTAACCATGGTGACAGACTCAACTGAAGTTGAAGTTGTACAGTGTTTCCAACCTTTTTGAGCCAGGGCACATTTGATGATTTCTCATGGCTTGTCTTCAGACTGGTTGGGAAACACTGACATAGTTTATACAATAATGTAAGTCATTGTATTTTACACTGTATTTAATATTTTCATTTAAATTTAAAATATCTGATATTTTTAGATACAGGCAATAAATAACGTGAACATGTATCATGAAGTGAAAATGTATAGTGAGTAGCATCTGCTACTCAGTGTGCTCTATTTAAGCCTCAGGTTTTACAGCAGTCAGTGTTAGAACGTCTTCATTCCATGGTTTATCGACATATCGGCTGCCCCAGTGTCACTCCTGAACCGAGCCAGACCTATCGGTTTCTCCCTGCTCTGGGAATCTGACCTCCTGCTGTGTTTATGACAACGACCTGTGCCTATTGTCTTGGTGCCTCAGCCTGCTGTTGAGTTAGCTCTGGCTTTCACTTCCACCTGCCTGAATCTCAGCGCTTCAATGGACTCTTTGATTCTGAACCCTGACTGTATCTACACTGCCTTACCCCTCTCCCTAATGTTAAATAAAGATATTCTAAAGCTTATTCCGTGCTGCACTTGGGTCCTCACTACCAAACATTACACAAAGCAAAGCTATACATATAAATAGCAAAGCTTGTTACGTAGTTTTGCTATTTCATTCGTGGAATATGTGTCATGTCAGAATGTGTCGAAGCTATAATTCTTTATAGTGAAGCGAAATCAGATTCATATAACATTCTGAGTTTTGTATTACCCTGTCAGTACAGATAAAGAATATCAAAGTCTTTTTGTGAAGGTTTTGTCAACTGTCATGATTTTATTGCAAATCTGTGTGTCACAGGATACACTGTGCATTTCAATGTAAAAAGCTATAAGATACAATTGGATTTACATTAAATAGATTTCTTTTGAAAGTTATTCATTAATGCTGTTACCTTTTTTTGGGGGGGGGTTCAAATATGCAAACAGTGCAACTTATTCCCATGACAAAATAGTGTAAATAATAAAACAAACGGATAAGTAATAATAAAATGGTTAGGAAATGAGATGAATACGTAAAAGATAAGTAAAATATATTGCTATTACTTTTATATTTAAATATCAATTTTCATTTATCTTAAGAAAATATAATCCACAGGAAGATATGTGGCAACCCTCCAACCGATGTGTGGGGACATTGAAAAGTAAAAGTTCTACCAGTTTCTTCAGTCTACATGTTATTTCCCCAAAGACCTCTATCTTGTTTTATTTTTCTCTATAGGTTATTCTGATGTGGATCTTACCTTACTAAGGTGGAACTCCAACCTTCTGATGAATCTCTCTGTCAATTTCACTTGCTGTCAGAGTGAAGCACATAGACACGTTAAGAAAGCAAGTCTTCACATGACAATAAAATAAATGATAAAATTCTAGACCTTTTAGATAGAAATGACAATAAAACATGATAGACATAAAATAACCCTTAATCTACTGCTGTTAAAATGCTTGGAAAAACTACTGGGTTTTATATTAGATCTTAAAAACATCAATAGACTCCAGGAAGTATAATGACATCATTCCAGAACCTCAGAGCAACAGCCTGGAAGGGGCGGTCACCTCGGGTTATTAAGATGACAATACTACAAATTTGAAGGTACAATCTCTTGTTGTCTCATGGGGGCGGGTACAGTAGTAGTCCCGCCCCTTCCATGTTAGACTTCATTGTGTCTTTCCAATTGATTTCTCCCAGAGGTGATTCCAGACTTAGGTTTCATGAGATTGATTTGCACCAACTTTATTGTTAATGAGTCATTTGATGCTACAAGTAAAATTCTTCTGGAATAAATCTAATGAAATGTTCCTACTTGTGTGTTACTGATAAAGAAAACTCAAGTCTTAAATGCTGGTTGGCTTAAGTTTCCAAGATAAGTCTGGGGTCAAAGTGTGAAATTCTTAGAATGAACAAAAAATAGGTCTTAGTCGAAAGGAATATTGGTCTCAGATCTACTTCACATTATTACTGCACATTATGATCCATTCAATTTACAGGTTCTTTCTAGTGGAATATTTACAAATCTATTGTATACATGTACAACATATGTGTGAAATAACACACCATCATATATATTAAAAACATGAACTAACCAGGACTTTTATATGTTTTCTGATTCATCTGATTAAAAAATGTAAGATTTAATACATTTAATGTCTGAAGCAGATACAGTGGTACCTCAACTTATGAAAGACCTAGCTAATGAATAACCCAAGTAATGAAAAACCTTCACCTCAACTTTTTGTCTCTGAATACGAAAGAAAATTCAATTTACAAAACGAAACCAAAATCCCCTAGACATAAATACTATTTAGAGTACTGTACGTACTGTACAGTAATGTACATAAATATGTCATGTATGTACTGTACATAGCATCACATTGGCTATGAGGGAGCTACCCATGATGCTTTTTGTGAGCTTTTGACCCTCATTCAACGATCCATACCTGTGCCAGTGTTCTGTCAAAATGGGCATCCCCGTCAAAATGAGCTACCAGCAGCCAAAATTGACAATAATCTCTACAAATTCACATTATTCCGTCAAAATATGTTACTTTGCATCTGGAAATGTTACTATTGATATCATATAAGGCTCTCATTATAGGTAGCCCATTTTAATATTTTATTTTTCTAATATTGTATATAGATTTAGTTACTCAAAAGGTAGGCTATTTGCGTCCATTAAACTAACATGAACAATAACAGCCAGGCAACTCATGTGCATAACGTTCATATCATACAAAACTTTTGCATCTATTGTATGCATGTGATTGCTTATATGCTTACTGGTGAAAGGCACGATAAAATAAATATACTTTTGAAGTATTATGTACATGCAGCATCCAAGTCAATTGTAATTGCAATGTGATGGGATGCCCATTTTGACAGAACACTGGCTCAGCATCAGAAGCCATGTGCAAAGGACAGAACCACCGCTCCCTCGTGAGTCCCTGCGAGTGCGCCCACCGAAACCCCACCACAACACGCTTTTGCTATCCATCACAAGCCCAAAGAAAGTGATTCCCGGTGCGAATGAAAAGAAGAATAAGGCCACGCCACCAAAATAAGTGAAACAGGAGATGACAAAAAAAGGAGGAGGCAGCCATCACTCCACCAGTACGAACAAAAGACATGCCCGCGAAACCCCACCAACCCTTCGGATTCGTGGAAAAAAAACACCCCAATAAAATGTCTACGCCGATGACATATATGCCAGGAAGATCACTAAAAGTCGTCGAAAACAATCGTCCCTGGATCTACACCCCACCAAATGTCCGTCAACAAACATCGTTGAAGGCGAAAGTGGTAATTAAAATAGCCACAATGGTATGGAAATGACCTGCAAGTCTGGTTCATTTTAATGGTTTAATGTTTAGTCAGTGAAGAAAAATTTCCCCACTGATACCAATAAATTACATCTAAAATCTTAATCTACATTTTCTTTTACTTTTAACACATATTTCATACAAAATTGGTAAATTTGTAATAATTTTTAAAGGGTTTGAGGGGTAGTATTTGGGACTTTGGAACAAATCAGGCCTTCTACATTTAAAATGCGACTCTATTTACGAAAAATTCACAGTATGAAACGACTTCTTGATTGAATTAATTTGGTAAGTAGAAGTACCACTGTACTGTCTAAAAAAATGTAAACCAGTGTAATCAACCATAAATGGGAACCAACCATGAGATAAATAACATCCCTATGTCTCCTCTCTATACTTGGGCTCCAAGTTGCATCAAAACAGTAAATGCAATTATGATAATGAGATTTAGCTTCAATAATGCTGTAAGTAATGCTGCCATCATGCCCATACGATTGATAGATTGATGTAACATACTCAGTGTACCTGTTTACTTAAATCTACAGCTTAATAAGTCATTTGTAGTGTGGTGACCTCACCTTATCCACTTCATATAGGAAACCCTGTGAAGTCAGGAAAGAATTGGTCAACATTCATTCAACAGTCAGAAGACATTACATCCTGTGTATCATCTTCTGTGGCATCAACACAGTCTGTGTCCAAAAAGGCTTCATGACACCTCATCTGTCACCATTACCACAAAGCCTAAAATAGACCACACTGTGACATCTGGTGGACAACTGAAGCCATAGCAGCCTCTCAAGAATAAAACTAAAACACTGACACTGTTTCAATCACGTCAGGAAAAAAAGTTCATAAAAAATGCATAGTGTTTTGTTCATTCAGACCAAATAAAAACACATAGATACATTCAATGTTAAAATGTGGGATGTCGACTGCAACCCTCAGCAAAGTTCCAAAACATGACCTATAGTGTTTATGCCATAAACCTGCAACATGGTTTCCTGCCACTCTAAACAGCTCATTGCGGGATTTTCGCAAGATGTGACCAAACCTTGACGTCAGGTTGAAACGTCCAATTGGGACGAACGCTCCAACAGTGTGGAACTGGCCTCAAAACATACCCACCTGGCATATAATTCAAACTTCAAAAAAAAATTTTGACCTCGAAATCATGCAAAGCTACTCTGTAGGTGCTGAAAACTCATATAATGATAAGTTAAAACTGAGTATAATAGGTCTCCTTTAAATGTTAAAAACATTTTAAACACCTTTATCTTCATCTCTATATGTGCCTATATTTTTTTTTATGCATTTTTAACATCTTTGTGTGTTTCTACCTTCTTTTTACAACATATTTTAACATTTGTGTATGTTTTTTAACATCTGAGCATGTGACGTGGCGCATGTGACATGGTTCACACTCTTGCTGCAACACATCAGTCGGTTCCTTGTTATGGAACAGAACTTGGAAAATTAATTTCCCCTCACGGAAAATAAATCATGAATCTGATCTCTTTTAACACATAACATTTTGTGTTTTGAACATTTTTTTAAATACATTTTTGTGTCTGTGTACGTGTTTAACACCCCCCCACACCTTTTAACATCTTTGTGTGATTTTACCATCTTTTCTAAAACACATTTTAACATTCTGCCAAATTTCATGACAAAAGCTGCAACAACAGCCAAAATGATGAAGAAATTTAAAAATGATAACAATAAAAAATATAAAAGAACCGCAATATGTACCAAACTGTGGATAACCTCTATCATTGCATCCTGAGTCAGCATGTCATCACTATCAAATTCAAAATGACTATACTTTTTCTCAAAGTACTACATTTTATCAGTTTCAATATTTTGTTTTCTAGACTATTATTAAAAATTTGTGTTTATAACATTTACACGTTACATATAATCCCAGCCCTACATTGTCTGGTTTGGGCTTGTGTAAGACATAAACATTCTTGTGTAATTTTTATTACCAAAAGCTATGATGTTAGATGCTGGGCTTTACTAAAACTGTTAAAAGAAAAAGCATTAAAACACACCAAACGAGAATTCCTTTTGGATTCCTTCATCTGTCTGTTGAGGTTGTCCAAGTCCATCTGATGGGCCTGCAAGTATGACCTGAAAACACACACACATACTGTACAGAGCATGGAATACAACTGAAACTACATTCCATGTCGTAATGTGATAATGATGACAACACATGGTTCTGCTGCTTTTATGATTCAGCCTTTCTGGATAAAACCATGACTCACATAAACTCCCACAAAAAAACACCTAGATATTATATTTGGTATCTGCTGATTGTCTATTTTTACCAAACAGTAACTGTAACTTGAAACTGAAGACAATGTGAAAGCATCTCTGTCTCTAAAGGCTCACCATACATTCCCAGCAGTCATTCTGCTCTCATCTGGACAATCTAAAAGGTAAACTGGGTGACCTTTACTAGCTTATTTTTCTACCAAACATTCTCAGCCCAATAGAATGAATTAATTAACTTTATTTGGCTGTTTGTATAAAAAAACAGAAAAGCACTCAGAGAGTGCAGACTCCGCCAAGGCAGATACCACCTGCCCATCTTGCTATAAATCACACACATGTTCCTCCCAATACACACACACACACACTTCCACCGATTACCTCCAAAATGTAATACTTTGTTCCTTGTTCTTATATCAACAATCAATATTTCTTGAAAATTTCAGCTAAATCCATCCATTAAAATGTTGAGTTAACTTGCACACAGACAAACAGATAAACGCCAGCAAAAACATATCTCTGCTGAGTAAAAACAACAAAAAGCTGTATTTTTAACAAGATTAAAATTATTTAGAACAAAAAAAAAGTAGGCAGAAGCAATGCTTCTTTAACTCCATATATAGTATGATATTCCACTGTATCATACTATATGCTGAAAGGGAGATTTTCAAAAGTTAAAAGCATAAACAGTTCTTGACAATTTATGACTGCTTAGTAAATAGTATCTTAAGCAATTTACTCTTCATTAATATTTCTTCTGTTCATTTCCTCTGAGATGATAAATTAATGAGATAAAAAATAATACAACAAGAAGTAAATTGTAGTAAAATTCAGTGTTTTTGTCTGGAGTATGTGCTGTGTACTCACTGAAGGCCTTTCTTAAGGGCCTCGTAGACATCATCTAGACGCTCTGGCTGAGGAACTTTGGGCAGGGGGTTGGACTTGGTGGATATGGTAAACATCCTGCTGGCTCTGCTGGGCTTCCTGCTCAGAGCTGGAGTACTGAACACTGACAGATTCCTGCAATGTCAAAGTATGTGGTCAACATCATAATACACACTGCCTCGTCCAAAAAACATGTCGCATATATGCAATATTTCACTGCACCACTTTTAGTTTTGAATACACTCCTCTACAATATGTTAGAAAGTATCTGCTTCAGACATTAAATGTGCTAAATCTTACATACTTTAATCAGATGAATCAAAAAACAAATGACAAAATTCCCGGTTAACTCATGTTTTTAATATATATGATGGTGTGTTATTACACATATGTGGTGGTTTATGGACAATGGTTTATATATGGTGGTTTATATACAATGGATTTGTAAATATTGCACTAGAAAGAACCTTTTCAACCACAGTTGTCAAAAATGCAGCCCAGGGCCCAAATCTGGCCCGCCAAATGGTTCAATCTGGCCCCTGGGATAAATTTGTAAAATGCTAAAATTACACTGATGATATTAACACTCAATCGGTAGCCTAAGTCTCCGCCTTCCGGTCTTCCGGTTGGTCCACTGGGCCTAAGTTCGGGAAAAATTTAACATGAGAGTGGATGAGGAGAAAATAATTATTTTCTGGTCCACTTTACTTTATGCCCTGAATCACACATTTGCTGTACTTCAATTAAAATCATAACCAATGATGTGCATTTGGAGTTCATTTGATATGTGTTTTGTGATTTATTAGCGTGTAAAAATATGTAATTATTTGGACTGTTTGGACTACATATCAGACGTCACATAGCTGACATCACAGCAGAATCTTTCCCTGCAAACTTTTCAAAACTGTATGCCGCCTTTTCTATTTTTCATTTGAAAATGCCTGTGTGCTTTTGTGCCCCAGTGTAATCACAACACCATTTCCACATGTTCCCTCTACCGCTTCCCGGCTGACGAGAACTTGTCCCGCATGCTGGCTCTCACTCGACCAACTATCTCTCCCCCGGAGTAGCTGCCACTTTCCACAAGCCCCGATTTAAAGTGGTTTTCTCCACGTTTGATGCTCTTGCCTTCGTCCTGAAAGAATGAGGTGAAGCTCGCCAAAGTCACAGCCATTTTCAAAGAGTTTGATGGTGAAGCTTGGTGGTGACGTAATATTTGTGAGACGAACGTTGTAGTCCATTACTTACTCTCACATAAAATCTAACGTAACTTTTGATGCCTGTCCAAAATGAGTGCTTTCTCAATGTGAAAATGTATCTTTAAAATTCACAGACATCGTATGTAAAAACCATAGCACATTTCAAACGGGACCAGAAAATAACTTTTGTCCCTCCATTGACTCGCGTTCATTTTTTTATGGCACTTAGGCACAATGGTCCGGAAATAGAATCGCGTCACTTCGGTTCCCTATGGGTCACTTTTTAGGTCAGTAAAATACTATCATAACTAGAAAAGCACTCTGAGAGGGCAGAAACAGTCTTTCTCATGTTTTAGCATTTTAAAAAAGTTAAATTACACAAATATGTTGACATTTACAGAGTAGCCTTTTATTTTAAAAAAAAAAAAAAGTAAATAACTTGAAAAGTTAAGATAAAATCTGTGAAAATGTAGTTTTGTAATATTTGTTGATCCACTGTGGTCTGTAAGTTGGGATTCAGATGTATAAATGATAAATAATGGCATAACGTTAACATCACACTTCTTTTTCGTAAGAATGTACAGTTTGTTCACATGTGTTAATTTTATTTTCAAGTATAATTTAGAGATGTAATTACATAATTTTACTTTTTCACTCAGAACTTCTCATGGTATTATTATTTATATTGATTTACTGGTCTGTCCCACTTTGTATCCTGTTGAATGTGGCCCCTAAACTAAAATGAGTTTGACACCCCTGTTTTAAACAGTTTCTTCCTCCAGACCGTGAGAACACTGAAAACTGAACACTCACTGGCTCCATAAATTCTGACTGTTCTGTGCACTTTATCTAAAACCCAATGTTGCTGCTGTTTTAATTATTTATCTTATTTCGCTTATCTACTTAACCTTTATTTTATCAACTGTTTTTGTAGATGCTGTTGTTTTATTTGTAGTTTCTTATCTATTTTAGTCTACTGTATAAGATTCTTATTTATAATGTCGTAACCGCAAACTGCTTTTCACCTAGGGATACAATATTGAATTTTTTTTGTACTTGTAACAGAAGGAATAACAAAATAAAGAACCTTGAACCTATACAGTGAATGGATTATAATGTGCAGACAGTGTTTTGAAGTAGATCTCGTAGATGTGAAACCAATATTCCTTTGGACTAAAACCTGTTCTCCTGTTCATTCTAAGAATTTCATATTGTGACCCCAGACTTATCCAACCAGCATTTAAGACTTGAGTTTTCTTTATCAGTAACACACATGTGGGAACATTTCTTTTTATTTTATTTTTTTATTCCAGAAACATTTTACTTATAATAATGATAATGATAATTATTTTATTTATAAATAAACAAAGTGCTGTACAGACAAAAAATAAAATCAGTCACAAACAATAAAGCATAAAAACATAAAACATTAACACAGTAAAACAAATCAAGACATAAAACACAAAGTGAACAAGTGGGTCTTGTGCTCTGCTTTAAAAAACATCCACCAAGCCTGCCTGCCTTATGTCCACAGCGTTGGTGCACAAAAAGAGAAAGCTCGTTCACCAACGTCTACACTCTAGACCAGTGTTATAGGAAACATTCACTGTGACATCTTTCTTGTCACATAATCTTTATGTAGTGTCACAATAAGGTTCACAATATTTTTTCCATCTATAGCTGCATACATTTTTTTTTCTTGATGATGGAGAATCAGACTGCATGCTTCAAGTCTTTCACATCCTAAATTAGAGTCTGAATGTTATGGTAGCTAATCCATGTGTGAAAATTATGTCTCATTCTCCTTAACCCACTGTGTCACAAGCCTAATGACCATGATGAATCCTATCAGAGAAGAATCTTTTTCACATTAATTGAGACATGACAGTGGTCTAATTAAGAAGTCTGCACTGAAGGCCTGGGTACCAAATACAGGACATGCCACTGGATTCAAATATTTTCTCACAAAACATATTTTCTAAACCCTAAAAGTAGACCATCATCCTGAAATTAAAATGAAGTGTTACTGCTCATCAACAGCAAACATTACAGACTGTTGAAGCTTTAATCAATTTCAGTTTCACTTCTCAGCATTGTATAGTATATAAGTGGAGAGAACCCCCCCCCCCCCCCCCCCCCCCCCCACACACACACACACACACACACCCCAGTAAGTGCTGCTGCCATGCAAGGTTCTGCCAGATATACTGGGAGACATTTAGGGTTCAGTGTCTTTACCAAGGATACTTCGACATGTGAACTGTCAGAGCCAGAATTCAAACTACCAACCACTTAGTCAATGGACAATCCACTTAGTTCAAGGGGGAGTTCAACATACTAGTCTTTGTACATTTCTCTTATGTTCATCTTTACTTGTGCATGACTTCCTGTACTAAACAGACGTAATCAGTGGAAGATGTCATGGTTGTGTGTGTGTGTGTGTGTGTGTGTGTGTGTGAATGTGAGGCTAATGTAAAGTGCCTTGAGCACCATGAAGGTGGAAAAGTGCTATAAGTTTGTTGTCCATTTCCAACTGCCTTCTTTACTGTTGTGGGGGAGTTTGAGGTCCCAAATGATCCTAGGAACTATCTTGTCGGGGGCTCCATGCCTGTGGTAGGAGCTCTGTGGCAGATTGTAAGATAACAGGGCAGACCAACAGTAATTTCCTCAGATCCGGGGTTGGCATTATATGTGAGTCTATAGTCTGTGGGCGTCTGCTTATAGGACCCAGCCAAGGTCAGCCTGAAGGGGTGGCGGTGGGATCAGTACAAGCTGAGGGAACTGTAGAGGACAGGTGCAATGTGGACTGGGCAGCAGTCAATAGCAGGTGACTGGACCACCTAATCCTCAGAGACAGACATCGGGACATAGAATGTACCGGAGGGGAGGAGGCGGAGCTTGTGAGGGAGATTCGGGTCAGTCCATCTCAGTTCACCCAATGAGCTTCATCTCACCTCCAATTCTGATTAGAATCGTAGTGTCTGACTTGTTTAGTCCGACTTCTAAAATGGGTCCCCAATTTAAACAACTATATTTCTTTCAATGTATGTATATTCTTTTCAATATATTTCTTCAAAATGTTAGCATTAAACTACTTTGATTACATGATATGCTTAGAATTAAGACACCTTAATATTTATGAAATCAAACAAAAATTCCAAATCTGAAATGTTCATCATAAAACTCTCAAAGTGACATAACATACATAATTCAAATAAAATAGTATTTTTTGTACAAAAATAAATAGCACAAAAAATACATTTAAATGAAATTTAAATGAAAATAAAATGGTGTATAGTCTCAAAAATAAATTATTATAAAAGTGCTGCTTTAAAACATAAAACATCCTCATTACCATGACAATCAACAAATAAATGGTTTCCAAAATAACACCAAAATCTTGCCTGATCTTTGACTTCATCAAATGAACTGAGCAACTGTGAAACATTTAGCATAAAAATTGAATGTAACAAACAGTGGAAAGTCTCTGGAAAAAAATGAAATGATGCAGAAATGTTTGTGTTGACTTGTATTGGAAGCAATTTACTGTGAATGAAGTCAAGACTCTAGAGCATATGCCATGATTACTTGTAAAAGGTTTCTCCCAGAAATCTGTCTAAGCTTGGTAGTAGGGCTACCAGTCAAGCCCACTGTGTTTTAAAAAAAAAAAAGGACATGGACATGGACATGGACATATGAAATTATCATGAATATGTCTTATTGTAAGACATTTATTAGCAATATGTACAGCAACTATAGAGTTTGACAAAAACACGCACTCTAAAAGAACACAGTTAAACTAAGTAATATCAACTGTTTTCACTTAAGTTAAATCCTAATTAAGTAATCAGCCAGTAATGTAAAAAACAAAAAATTGTGTTTGGATATAACAATAGTGATTACATAGGCCTAATATATAGGCATATCCTATATATAGAATAAGCAAATACTTTTAGAGATTTAGATTTCTTGGACATATGTGCAATTTATGATGCAAACCATCAGTTTAGTCAGCTCAGATAAGGACTCTGTCTGGATGAGATAAATATGAAATAATGGACATGAGAAAGTATCCTATTGGCAACATTTTTAAGAAGGTGATTGTGAAGAAGTGTAGTTAAAGTACCTGGATGTGTACTCATAAAGGTCACATGTGTGTGGAAATGTGTACACTTTTCACACTCAACGGCCGCCATCTTAGCTACATAGAGTAAGAGGTGGAGCTTAGCGGGAATTAACTGAGTTCATAAATAGTAATAATGATGAAAGACATGTCAGCAGCCTCTGCACCTACGGAACTTTACAAATGTAGTTTTTGTCATTTCTTGTACATATAATAGCATTACATTTTTTATCGAGGGGCAAATCAGAAGACCATAAAAAGTTAAACTTTTGAGGGTTTTTTTACGTTTTTGAACATCCTTTGGCTGGCTGTAGTCATGATCGTCCTTTCCGGTAAGTGCCCTATACGGTATTGGACGTGGAACAGCACTTACTAAGTGTACATATTTCACCGGGTAAGTACATAAAGTGTAGTGAGTGTAAGTGTACTCATGACAATATGGATTATGGAACACATCATGTGTTTACATAGTTGAAAACGTAAAATAGACAATATCTTAGCCTTTCAACATGTCCCAAGGGACCATACTTTAGACAAAGTATACAGTATTCCACAGTGCACGTGTGTGTGCATGTGCATACCTGTATGGTCTGTTGTTACTATTGACTCCAGTGAAGCTCTGGCTCCTAGTGATGGGCTTGGAGGAGAAGCGTCTGACAGGATGAACAGACAGCGACATGGTGGACAGAGTTCTGAATGGACTTCCTATGCAAAGAAGTGAAAAACAAGAATTATGAACTGACTGGCCATACAGCAAATATAGCACAGCAATATCTATTATGAAAGAAGGATTGATCTTACAAAAAATCTCAAACCAGAGAAGTGTAAGAAATAGATGACTTCATAGCATGAAATAGAATATGTCTTGTAGGTTGATTTGTTCCAACAACTGTAAAATAAATAACTTTATAAACAAGTGGTGCCAGGCACAACAACCCCGTCCCACACAAATGTTTTACCTGATTTGGCCTATCTCTTATCCTTGGCTTGTTTATATGAGAGCTGTTATTAACCCTCCACCGATGGGCAGAGGGGTATTGTTTTTGAGTCAGTTTGTTTGTCTGCCAGCAGCTTTACATAAAAACTACTTGGATTTTCAGTAAAGGTGTGAGGTGGTCCAGAATAGATTCCATAAATTTTTTATAAATGTAGGTCAAAGGTCCCGGTCACCAAAAATGTGTTTTTGCAATGATAAGAGAAATCAGGTAAAATGAGGGTGGGCGGCAGGGTTTGTTGTGCTGGGCACTATTGACCATGTCAACAGCTAATTCCAGTTGAAAATGACTATTCTTAATTAAACCTAATTCCAAATAAAGTCACTGGTTTATTCCATTGTTAATTCTGAATTTGACAATTCCTATGGCATGGAAACAGTTAATTCCTCTTTAACATTATTCCTGTCATTCTGCACATGCTCCTGGTCACATATTTCACACATTGATGACACATATTGTTGATTGAGTTGAGCTGCTGCTTCATAATTATCACAAAAATATATGCAAAAATCACATGTACTATCTGGTCTTCTGTGTTAATAGTTGAAAGGAAAGCAAAAAGGGAACCGGATGCCATCATTTTATTCCAGTAGACATCCAGATATTAAGTGGCCAATCTGCCCAATCAGAACCCTCTGTACCTCCAGTTCTTAAAGACCAATTAACTAGAGCTGAAAACACCTGTTTTCATTTAAACCTTTATTTGGAATTAACATGTCCATGTAAACATGAAGAAAATAGCTTTAATTCTGAATTCTTTTATTCAGAATAAATAATTCTGGATTAAAAAGATCATTATTGGTGACTGTGACCTTGACCTTTGACCTACATTCACCAAAACTTAATGGAATCTATTTTGGACCATATGCATATGCAACATATGCTGAATATTTAACAGAATCTGGTCCAGTAGTGTTTGCATAAAGTTGCTGACAAACAGACAGACAAAAAAACAATATCACTTTCAGGGGGCGGGGCAATAAATAAATGACTTAAAAAGGAAAGTAAAACATATACACTGTTGTTTTATTGTTCCAGCCCTCCCTAATACTGGACTGTAGAAGTAGATATCACTGGTGAGTCTTAGACACTAATCTTCTAGCTCAGGTACCCACTGTAAACCCACTAGGACTGTGTCTGTCCCCCAAACATGGAAAGTAAAGACAAAAACAGCTGTGCATCAAAATATAATACAAATATAAATCAATACCATTACTTCAACTGTTCCAAAGCAGAACAAAAGTAAATGTGGCCTTCTGAATATTGTAGATAAGATATTCCTTCATGAATTCCACTCTGGGAAATTCCAGGTTTACAGCAGCAAGATTATAGCAGAGCACACAAGAGTTATCACTTCTAGAAAAAAGTGGTGCCAGGCACAACAAGCCCCGCCCCCCTTGCACACATTTTGCCTGATTTTCCCTATCTCTTATCATTGCAAAAACCCTTTTTTTGGAACTGTGAACTGCATTCACCAAAATGTAGTGGGATCTATTCTGGACCACCTGACACCTTTATCAGTTAGTCCCACCTTTTCCAGTCAGCTGTTGTGATGCTGCTCCCCCAGCAGACCACACCATAGAATATAGCAGAACAGTCTGCCACAACAGTCATAAGCTCCTCAGGAGTGCTTCCCCCACCCCAAAGGACCTCAGCCTCCTGAGCAGGTAGATCCTGTTCTGTCTTTTTTTGTAAAATACTTTGGTGTTGTGTATCCAGTCCAGTTTATTGTTGAGGTGAACACTAAGGTACTTGTAAGATGGTACCACCTCTATGTTCTTTCCCTGGATGTTCACTGGTGAAGGGGGTGGGTGGGGTGCCGAACAACCACCTACTTGGTCTTGTGCGTGTTGAGCAGGAGCTGCTTTTGCCAGCACTAGTCCACAAAGTCCTGGATTAGTTTTCTTTATCTTCCAACTCTGTATTACTCGATAATATTATATCAGATTATCATATCAATGTATTCTGTTTGACAGACACCTGGGTTTGTGAGGAGTATGTGTCCTTAATTGAAGCTACTTTTCCTAGTCACCATAATAATCATATTCCTCAGGCTCATGAGAAGTTTCAGCTATTTTTAATTAATGTCTACAACAGACTCTAAAGCCAAATTTTAACTCATTTGAACATCTTAGCTTAGTTGATTTGGTCTTAGTTGATTTGGTCTTAGCCAAATCAACCCAATCTATAAAATATCTATGCTATTAATTAGTCTATAACCCTCCTGGCCCATACACAGAATTTTTATTTTAATTTGTGGAGTACCTAGCCAGTCTAGTACTTCAAACAGGTAAATTATTGTCAGAGACATCAGTGTTCATGAAGACGATGATAATGACAGTCTGTCATGCGTTTACTGTCTGTCATTACTAGACTCAATAGGCTTTAGTCAGTTTGTACATACACTCACTCACTGTTTAAATCACACCCTTCACTTACTCCTGACATATGGTGTGGAACTTGAAAATGTAATAGTCTTTCCACTAAAACCTCTCTTCTACTCAATGATTCCCTTACTACCTAAAATTTTTACACCAGACATTTATCAGTTCATGCAATATCTAAATTTAAGGAAGAAATCCCAACTGTTCTAATTCTCAGAGATTCAATTGATGCTGTAATGAGTAATTATTTCAGTGGCATTTAGTCACTCACTTTACAGGTCCACAAACCATCTATCCTAGGACAGTCTTCACAGTGTATGTTGCAGTATTTTGACTAGTCTTGCACCAATCAATCAGCTGCCAATCATGATCGGCCAATATTGCCTAAAAATAGCCTGATCGGTGATCGAAAAAACATAATGATCAAAAAGCAGATCACGAAAATTACTAGTGACCATTTTCAAACTTGCAAAAACGCTACAGAACAGGTGCATCTCGTCTTGACTGTTTCTGTACCTTTTCAAATATAGTTAGTTAATTAATAGTAGAAGTTTGGTACGATTTTACGCTGCGTAAGGCAGACAACAGTGTACCCACAGCAAAATAGCATTAGCATTAGCCTAGCACTGCCATATTTGCTCCAACACCTGAACTGAATGCAACCACACTTCAACGGCACTTTGACAAAGCGGACTCAGAGCTTCTATGTTTTGCTAACTGGTGAATACTAACATCTGTTAGAATGTAGCCTCACATGTTCTAATTATTTTTAGCAAATGTACCAAGGTAGTCTAATTATTAGGCTACATCTGATCCCACATATCCAGGCACATGCATCCAACTCAAAACACATGAACCTTCTCCCATCCCCACTTATTAATTGATTTAATTAAACCTTTAACTCCTGAGACATTATTTCAGGTAAATGTGCTGCTGTGAATGTGTCCTAAAAGCTGCTGTGACTCTGGGTTTATGTTCCTTTTCTTCAGGGGTTTAGTTTTACTGTGTTTTAGGGTCAAAACAGGTGGAATAACAGAGAAAAGACAAAGACAGTTGAAATTGAAGATTGAACATTGACTGTGAACTGAAACACATTGTAAAACAAGTATTTGAATTTTGGCCCAGCAGGTTTTGTTTTAGGCTCTTAAAATGTTTTGTTAAAATGCTTTCTAGCACTTGGTTCAATTCCAAACAACAATTACACAGTCAAAAGATTATAAAAATACAGTGGGGGGGTATGACAACAAAAGTGGAAACCACAGTAAAAATTTATTTTTGGTCTCACTCACTGCTTTGTTTTGCTCCATTGTATGTTCAGTATTATGAATATTTAGAATAACTCATACATATAGAACAGAAGTTAAAGGGTTTTAAAGAAAATGGAATTCATCCAAATACTCTATGAAAAAAAAAATCAACAGAATACTGGATTACAAATATATTTGATAGTTGCATCAAATAGTTGCATCTATTATTGTACACAATTATTATTATTGTATAAACTATTGTATGGATAGTTGTAGATGCAACTATCCATACCTAGATGAAAGGCATGGAAATTTAAAATGCCTTCAGTGATCAGCGGTGTTTGGAAATCAGCAGATCAAGTTTTTTGTGATCAGCATTGGTGATCGGGCCAAAAAAATCCTGATCGGTGCATCACTAATTTTGACTATTACTTAGTTGTCATGGTTCCATCATGTTGGTGTTGTTTGCTTCAATGAGAAGGCCAACATTGGCATCAATTTATGGCAAGTGCACCTCACTTAGATATGAATGAATGAATAAATGAATAAATGAATGAATGAATGAATGAATGAATATGCTTTGTTATTGTACTCATGATACTGTATGCATCCCCCACCACCACAGTGCCACATCAGATAAAGCAAGATACAAAATAATAATAATAATATTATAAACTAGAAAAGCACAAGAGCGCACAAGGAGGTTATGTTTTTGGTACAGCATTTATCTGTCCATCTGTGTACAACATAACTCAAAAAGGTATGGACAGATTTCAGTGAAACTTTCAGGATAGCCTGGGAATGGCACAAGGACCAATCAATTAGACCTTGGTGAAGATCCAAAAGAGATCCTGGATTTTGGATCACTTTGAAATTTTACATTGCGGTAAATCGGGAATAAATTTCAAATTTCTATGCACATGTAAATGCACTGATTGAGACAAAAATTGGAGTGGACAAAATACTTCACATCCATATACATGTACTGGAAGAATTGCAAAGAAATTAAGTGAATCATTCATTGGGAACAAATTATTTGAATTTAGGTTGTAAATGTAGGTCAGTGTTTCTGATATTGGTAAGGCCAGCAGAGACGGATTTGACAAACTATCACTGATGACTTGCAGCTGTATTTTCTTTTTCTTTATGGGTTCTGTCTGTTAGCTAAAGCAGTGTTTTTATTATGTGGGCAATCCAGTGTCCCATATCCTGTTTCTTTGGATAGCAGAAATGCCTTTGACTGTGAAACTCACATCCCACTCCCACAAAACAGGAAATGTTGCAATCATACAGGAAGTCAGATGCAACTATCTCTCTTGAGAGGAAATTTAACAAAGAGAGAGTCATGAGAGTTGCAGTCCCAAGGCTCAAAAGAGGTCAGTGCTGCAGGAGTTCAACTAAATGTAAAGTAACACACCATCTCGGTCCACAGTAGGCCTTTCAAAATAAACACATATATGGTTTCTTAGTGTAGAGTGTGTGGTATGTGCTCTAAGAATGTGATGTACTATTTGTTGACTTAACCAGTAAAAGTGTTCACACAGACAAAGTGACTGATAAAGACAGAAGTCATGTGACAGGTGCAGAAACAACAGACAATATGGTGTGTGTGTGTGTGTGTGTGTGTGTATGCTTGTGTGTCTTTGTGTAGTTGTGTGTGTACTTTTGTCTGAGTGTGTTTGTATTAGAGCTGCACAATATATTCTTTGAGCATCGACATCACAATGTACATGTGTAGGGTTGGGACCCGTTTGAATTATAACTATTCCGGGTACATAACGGTTCCCCTTAAACGGTTACGGTTCCTACTGGTTCCTATAATGGTTCCAAATGTATCCCTTTTTTTACTTTTTAAAAAATATATCAATTAATTATTGATTTTTTTTTTTACACCATTCTATATTATAATACAAGCACATTAACACAGATTCAAATTTACAAATGCAGCTTTATTGTAATTATTTCACATTTTACAAAAACTGAGGTAGCAGGTAGGCAGTTTCTGTCATGGATCCTGCATCTGATGTCATGTTTATGTCTAGTTTTTGTATGTCTTTTTACCGTTTCTGTCGTTGGTGTTTTGGCCTCTTTATGTTGTTATGTGAGTTCATGTTCACCTTTCCTGCTTTACTTCCTGTCACCAGTGTTTTCTCCGCCTCCATTAATTTTCACATCATTTGTCTCAGCTGTCAGAAGGGTATAAATAAGCAATCTGTGTGTTTGTCTGGTGCGAATCTGTCTGCGTTATGCAACTTATGAGCACTTATATCTCTCTTTTTTTTTGCTTTTGACTTCTCTTTCTGTTTTTTGGGATTTTGATCTCTGATTGCCCCTTGTCTGTCATTGTGGGAATTTTTTGTGTACTGACCGTTAGCTTGTTTTGGACCCGGAGTTTGCCTTGCCCCCCTCGGTGCCTCAACGGACCTCGGACCCTCGGCATAACCCTGCTACGGACTTGGATAATGGTATGTTAGATATCCCTTATTGTGTGTTGGATTATCAGTGTATGAACCCTGCCTGTCTGACCATCCTTCTTCCAGGCTTCACTGCAGCTCACAGTGTCCCGGATGGATGGACCGGGAGGAGCCTCATCCGTGCTTTTACTCCTCATTTAATAAAGACTGTAAAAGGCATCTGGAGCCTCAGAGTTTTGCATTTTGTGTCCATCTATCACCCATTCTGTTACAGTTTCTATGTAACCACACTGCACTGTAACAGTACAAAGGGCACATTAGAATAACAACCTGAGTTCTTTAAGTATTATTCAATTCAATTCTTTATTTCGGACACAGCAGCGGCCCATAAAAAACAGGAGACATGAACACACATACACATATACACAGAACAGATACATTTTCCAATATCATATAATTACATACAGGCTAAAACGCCAATGCCTCCAGAGCCTTGAGGTGAACCTAACCGTACTCCGGGCAGGATTTACCAATGCAGAAATAATGCTGTTTGTCGATTTAGACATTCTGCACATACAGCTGTACATGAGGCTCACTTACAAACATTTGGCTTGCACTATAATAATAATAATAATAATAATAATAATAATAATAATATTATTATTATTATTATTAGGATTATTTTATTTTTAAAGCCAATTAAACATCTATGTTTGTTAACATTATGTTATTCATAAAAAGTCGGACGAACATGGCATTAGGACTGGGCGATTTATCGAGATTTGCAATATCTCGAGATGTTTTATGAAATCGAGAAAGAATTTGACATATCGAATATGGTTCCTTCCTTGGTTTGATGATGTTAAAATGGTGCACAAGCCCTTTCTTACTAGTACCTGTATACCTCTAGGCACTTGGCTGCCTACCCGTTTGCACTTCAAGAAAAAAAATCTTGCTGAATTTGATGCATTTGTATTTTTTTTGTTTTGTTTTTTTTACTGCATAGATATCGAGATATATATTGTATATTGAGATGTAGCAAAAACATATCGAGATAATTTTTTTCTCCATAACACATCATTACGGCATCATTAACTCTAACAGATATACAGTACAACAATATGCCTAGCTGCAGAGCCAAATTGACATTTGAATCTCTGTGGATTATAGAATATTCTTTATACAATATAGTATATTCTTTATATACTAATATAGTACTAGCCTGGAGAGGAAAGCGGCTGCAGCCTCATCATCCCACCGCAGGTGCTCTCTTGAGGCAGACATCCTCCAGCTCTCAAATATGGTGCCTATGTCTATGTTAATGTTAGGTTTTCCCAGATGTTTCTTCGTGGTGGATATGTTTCCACATTTGCACCAAATTAATGCATTGCATTTATTGCACTTTGCATGTTCATTTCCACATCTCTCAAAGTACAGCCACACTTCGGAGCATTTACTTTTTACCACCTTTGGCATTGTTGCATTCGCAGCACTGTTCTTAGCAGCTCACAAGCTAGCTGACGGGTAACTTTCTGAGTTTCTGTGGCTGCAGGTGGTGGTCTGGATTCCGAGGCCAAATGCTGTGGACACCTCCCCACTGAGAAATCATGCCTCACTGTAAAAGTCTTCTTCTAAAGGGTTTTTCATCTGCTAAGGCTTCTTCTAAAAGGTGCCGTCTGGCATTCAGTACAGTATGGGCGTATCTCTCCACTCAGACAAGTAGCACACAGTGTAACATCACTGCTTCAATGCACAGATGAGAATGTCCAGGAACAGATATAGGAAATTTCAGAAACGGTTCTGAAAAAGAACTGGTTCCGGGTCCCAACCCTATACATGTGTGTAATAGTCACATTGCAGGTCCTATAATTATTTTTATTTTATATTGTTTATTTTTATATATTTTTATTCTTTTATTTATAAAATGTTGTAAATTTATTATACATTTTTCTCTTTTTTATTTATTTATTCATATATTTATGTATTTGTAATTATTAATTTGAATTAATTATTTCTGCTACAAGGATATTGAAACATGTGTTTTGTATCGACCACTAGCGTTGGCACCACACAGCTGTTATATACTCCTGAGTATTTTTTCATATTGCAATATATATCGCAGGGTTAGAAAAATTAAAATGTTTTTTTTTTTAAATATCGTGCAGCCCTAGTTTGTATAGTTTTGCATGTGTGTGCAGTTCTAAGGATTTGTGGCATTCACAGGTGGTGTGTGTGTGTAGGGGGCTTTCTTGGAGCCCCCACAGACCTTAGTAACACCCCTGGCCTGTGGTATATGTGCACTCTGATATGGGGTTAAGATACGGCCTGATATGTTTTACTCACAAAACTGTACTTAGACGAGATATTTATAGTATAGAAGACAAAAAAAACAGGAAGTTACTATGATGTACAAGTGACCAATACTAACTTCCCTTCATAACATGGCCCTTCAGACTTAAGTCGCATTGCAAAATCGGATTTAGTACCACAAACTGGCCTCAGTCAGATTTTTTTTTTTTTATTTTAAAAGAGAGAGGTCAGGTACAGGTCAAATGGCAGCAAAAAGTCAGATTTTACACACATAGCCTCAGACTGCTATGATACCATTACACTGACGCTGCTCTTTTGTTTTCTCTGTGTAATCACAACAGCAGCCCAGTTCAACAGCTGATTCTGGTCGCAGCATCTTTTGTCCTATTGACGCTGTCACAGAAACAGGCTCTGTACTAGGACACCATACATGATGTTTAAAACTCTCTGCTCCCCCAAAGACCATTCTAGAAACCTGATGTAATGAATTCAAATACACATACACAATACACAGTGGTGAAATAACCTGCCCTCTTGTCCTCCCATAGAAAAGCTGTTTCCATGTTTTATACATATCATATTGAAAGGGCTCAAATTAAGATAGTTTTGTGACCAATTGGATAATTACAGTGAAAGGAGACCTATTATGCCGATCCATGTTTTTCTACGTGCATACAGTGTTATAATATTGGATGTCGACTACAAACCTCAGCAAAGTTCCAAAACATGAGCTACAGTGTTTATGCCGTAATCCTGCAGCGTGGTTTCCTGCCACTCTACACAGCTCATTGCGAGATGTTCACGAGATGTATACAAAACCTGACATCAGGTTGAAGCTTATAATTGGGACGAATGCTCCAACAGTGTGGAAGCAGCCCCAAAACATACCCACCTGGCATATAAGTCAAACTGTAACGTAACATAACGCACAAGTGGTCCAAAATATTAACGTGTTTGATTCCTCCTTGCTCTGCCCCCCACCCCCCCCCAACACACACACACACACACACTCACTCACATACACACACACCCCACCACCCTGAAGCCTCCAGTGAGCTGGCCAACCAAACAAAAGCGTTAATGTCCAGAAGCCAAAATCAAGCATTGCGTGCTTTTGTGAATGCCAGTATGAGATAACTATGAGTTTTTAGTCTCAATGAGTTATTGCCTTCGCACTTCATCCGTCATCTGGCGGTCATTGCCGTCGTCCACAATTCACTAAACTTCCGTCTCCTCCCTCAATTCTCAACCGATTTCCATTCTGATTGATTGATTAGATAGATCTAAGCGTTAGGCACAAAACTAATCATGTTTTTTGTCTCGTCATCTGAACCCACTTTATCCTCACTAGGGTCACTGGGGTCCTAATCCAGCTACAATGGGTGAAGATGGGGTACACCCTGTATAAGTCGCCAGTTCATCGAGGGCTGAACATATATAGACAATAGGACTGCACGACTCTGGAAATGGTGTGTATCATGGTTTTCTTGATAAAAATGTATATTGCGATTCTCTGCACAATTTTTTAAAATTAAGTTACATTTTTATTCAACTCAAACCCAAAATTTGCATACTTGCAATTTGCATAACAACATATTTAATTATTGAACTATCATTGAACTATTGTTGAACTATTAATTTAGTGTAAAATAATTATATATGGATAAATAGACTGGTTAATATCATCAGTAAGCTTAGTTGATAATTATTGCCGTTTGGCTATATAATAACTTCAAAATGCCATCAAGTATCGTTTATCTAATGTTTTGATGTTTTTTATTTTTTTTTATCTGACCTGTTCTACCGTGTAATAAATGGGGCCATGGTGTCTTTAGCGATGTAATAAGCGATTTCTTCAGTTTTTTCCGTTTTGCCTGCCGGAGCTCGGTTGTGTATAGAGTCTGTTATAGATGTCTGTTTTTTTGGACATGCATTTTTAGGGTCTTTTTTCGTACTGTTTCTTCATACTCATGTTCAAGGTGACTAAACAGGGTGGTCGTATTGTCCTGCTTTGCTGCTACTGGAGCACAACACAAGTAATGTTGACATGCTAGCCTTACGTTAGCTGAGAAACTAAGTTAAGTGTTACATTTCTGTCTTGGAGCACCAGTTTGGTCTTTAATGATTCGGGACATTCTCAGCTTTCTAACGGTGTATGGCATGACTATATTAAAGAATGCCGTTTCAGTTTTTAACTAAAATGTCTAGCATTCCATTTCCAACTTCAAGACGACTATCAGTGCAATAAATGGCCTGCATTTATATATCGCTTTTCCACCTTCAAGGTGCTCAAAGCACTTTACATTAGCTTCACATTCACCCATTCATACATCAGTAGGTTTCTGAGGTCTGTCAGTCCTACTGGGAGCCGAAGTTGCCCAAGGACACTTCAACACTTCAACATGTCGACAGCCAGAGCCGGGACGCAAACCGCCAACCTCTCGGCCATTGGGAGACCCACTCTACCAACTGAGCCACAGTCGCCAACAACAGCCTTCCGTTTTTTTTCCCGACCCACTTAATTTAACTAGAAAAAGCACTCAGAGCGCAGACTTCCGCCGGGTTTTCATTCATTTTCTTCATGCGGACTTTGCCTATCTTCTCACTCACTCATATTGTGCTTCATCCTTCTGCCTAGCCTGCCGCTGAATCACATGGCATGTAGGTCCATTCATAATTGGTTTAGGGAGAAAGCCTGCTGCTAGACACAATCACATGATATGCAGGTGCATTTATGATTGGTTGAGTGGGGAAGCGACAACAGTGAACTTTACGGTAGCAGAAGTGAGGCAAACTGAAATGTTACGTGGCTCATGATAGAAAAAAACAAACAGAAAAACCATCTCTCATCAAAAAGCGAATCGTGTGTAGGTGTGAACCGAGATCAAGTCTTTTTCAACGATATATCATGCAACTCTAATAGACAAACAATCACTCTTACATTCACACTTATGGGCAATTTCGATAAACCAATTAACCTATCAGCCCATGTCTTTGGATGGTGGGAGGAAACCGGAGTACCCAGAGTACCCATGCAGACACAGGGAGAATGCAAACTCCACACAGAAAGGTAGAAACAGGGTCCTTCTTGCTGTGAAGCACGAGTGCCAACTACTGCACCACCATGCCTCCCACTTTGTTTGTTGAAATTAAAAATTTTAAAAAATGTCCTTACAACTTTGTATATTTTTCCGGACTGGCACTAAAATCACTTCTCACTTCTCCCTTAATTCTCAATGGATTTCAATTCTGATTGATTTATTAGATAGATCGAAGCACTAGGCACAAAACCTATCCCTTTGTTTGTCAAAACGGTTGGTCTGATTAACATAAAAATTGGAGAATCATCTTTTCCTGCCATACTTACCACTTGGACAGTTTCAGAAAAATCTGAGGGGGTAAGGTTAAACCCATTGGGTGAATTGACATGGAATGACCCCAGTATAAAAGTTAATGTCACGCACCTGTGACCATGAACTTCCTCTAACTGCCGCTCCAACTACTGTATTTCATGGTTTTTTGTTTGTTTGTTTTGTTTGTTTTTTGACTGAGCAGGTGAATATTTGTAAATCTATTTACCGGTAACTGAATACATAAAGAGGACATTTAAATATACAGTTACACTTCTTTCTAAAAACATGTTCAAATTGTCCATATGAGCGTGTTCAGTTCTGCCTTTCCAGTGGGTGAAAAAACACAGCCCTCTGCTTCCCCATTGCCAAGGCGACTCATCCAATCGGGCTCCATTGATGCTGTCTTTTTGTAGTTGCAGTACAGATGCTTAATTCCAGGTCAAACTACTCTGGCTGAACTCAAACCTGCTGTTGTTGAACCAAAAACACCCAGTTTCCTATCACAAAGTAGTAGTTCATTTTGGGGTCAGACCCCATGTTTGTTGGTGTCAATACAAAACAAGTGATGTCAGGTACAACAATCCTCTCCCATACATTTTACCTGATTTGCACCAACTCTTATCAATAGGCGCTTTCCCACAGAGTAGTTCTAGGAACTTAGTTCTAGGAACTATATAGTTCTAAGAACTATATAGTTCCTAGGGAACCACAGGTTTTGCATTCCCATAGGGCAGTAGGAACCAATGGGAGGGGCCAATGTGATGTTCACGTCAGCCACAGTGATGTATTCTTCAAGCACTAAATTCAACAATCACACAAGGAAGGAGAAGACAGTTCAACTACAAGCTAGAATAGAGAATGAGGAGGTCACAGCAGTGACATACAGTGTCTAATGTCAACAATGGAAGAGTTTACAGAGTTAGGAGATGAAGAATCCAGCAGCAGGTGATACTACGACATGTTATTTTTATAGCTTTAACCAACACGCCTATTAACACAAAAACAAAACTGTGTCGTAGTTCCATTTATTTATTTATTTATCCATATTTTTTCCCATCAGACAGCTAAAGCTACACAGGTGGTTTTAAAGATAGCAGTACTGCAAGATGCGGAAATAGGTGTGGTCTCGGCTCTACCAATCACCAAACATCTATGTCATGTATTATAGTTCCTAGAAAACTAAAACAAACACCCTGCCTGTGAGTAGGAATGACAAACGCTCTAGGAACTATGTACTTCCTATGCTGTGGGAAAGGAGGAAAAAAGGTTACAGGAACTAAAAAGGTTATAGGAACTACAGTGGAATTCACCTATAGTGAAAATGCATTTTTTGGTGAATGTGACCTTTGACCTACATTGGACCTACAACTCACTCTACCAACTTAGCAATGGGTGGCTTAGTTGGTAGAGTGGGTTGTCCATTAACCAAAGGGTTGGTGGTTCGATTCCTGCTCTGTAAGTCCGTTGTGTCCTTGGGCAACACACTTCACCTTCCTTGCCTCCAGTGTCACTCACAATGGTGTATGAATGTGTATGAATGTTCGGTGGTGGTCAGAGGGGCTGTCAGTGTGAAATGCCTGCCAGCCTTCTGTCAGTCTGCCCCAGAAACACTGTGGCTACATATGTAGTTAACCACCACCAGAGGGAGCATGCGAGAGTGAATGAATAATGGATCACTAATATAAATCACTGGGTACCTTGAAATGCGCTATAGAAATGGAATCCATTCTAATTATTATTATTATTACATTCATCAAAATGTAATGGGATCTATTCTGGGCCACCTCACACACCTGAAAATGTCATAGAAATTGGTCCAGTAGTTTTTCTGTGAAG
Source organism: Siphamia tubifer (assembly GCA_020466265.1). Classification (NCBI taxonomy): domain Eukaryota; kingdom Metazoa; phylum Chordata; class Actinopteri; order Kurtiformes; family Apogonidae; genus Siphamia; species Siphamia tubifer. The sequence goes on from CM035788.1 coordinate 39,503,225, forward strand.
CTACTGATAAACAAAAAGACAGACAAACAGACAAACCAACTCAAAAACAATAACCCTCTGCCCTTCGGGGGAGGGTTAATAACAGCTCTCATATAGACAAGCCAATTATAAGAGATAGGGGAAATCAGGTAAAACATTTGTGTGGGGTGGGGATTGGTTATTTATATTACAGTTGTACAGTTGGTGGGTCAAATCAACTAACAAGACATATTGTATTCCATACTATGAAGTGCAGCACTTTTTGTATAAACCTGCTTACAAATAAACAAAGTCAAACACAATACCCCTCTTCCTTTCAGGTGGCAGGGTAACAAAATGAGGACAATTCTATTTCTATTTCTTAACGCTGAGTTTATCCAAGTCATTCAATCATGTGAATGTGATGAAGTCAAAATTATCTATACCCCTTTCAAAGACACTAGCTTATTGGCAAAACAATAGCAATATTCCAAAAGTTTCGACAGAGTATATTTGCGCTTTTAACATGTTTCCATTGATAGTTGTTCTAGGCAGGAGCAACGTGACTCTCGTGAAATATCATCCTGCAAGATTTCACTCCTGAAAGATGGATAGTCACATCCTGTGACGTATAATTCTGGAAAAGGTGTTTCCATTGCATTTTTGCGATATATCACAATATTTAAATGTTTGAAAAACCACCTCATGAAAGTGTAAAAACATTTTTATCGATATTTGAGTGTTCTTTTTAATTCAGGTGTTTCATTACCAGTTTTTTTATAGCGCTATTTACATTTTGTGAATTTACAAGGGTAATGGAAATGCAGCTACATACCCTGTATGGTAACTATTCGGGAGGGGAAGATTATCTGGTAAGGTATTGATGTGCTGACATGCGTGTACATGATGTGAGTGCATCAGTAGAGAAGCTGCGAGCAAATGAAAACTTATATCACAATGGATCAGTTACTGAATGTTTCTAGCAATACAATTCAAACTGTTCAATATTATATCATTTTAGTTGCATTTAAAAGTGTTTCTCTTTCTTTGAGTAAAGTTGGTCTTTTCTAAAGACTCACATTAACATGCACCACGGATTCATGAATGTGTTCACTGTACAGGACCGTATGAGCTCCATGGACGCACTGTGGCATGAGCACCACGGATAAAAACTGTAAAGTCTGTATGTGAATCTGACAGGAGGAGAAACATGTGGTTTATGAACATGTAGTTTTGATCAGCTGAACTGAAAACTGCCGTACATACCATAGACACATACCAAAGCTACTTTCTTAAACAGTGATCGAACAGCACATCCCATCATAACTTGCACAGGTGTCTCTTAAAAGTGACAGAACCAGTTTCTGTTTTACCTACATTACAAATACATTATATTATCTGTATAAACTGATTCTGATCAAGATGTTGAATGTTACAAACATGGAGAGAAATTACTTTGTAAATACAGTCCTAATTTTTTCACTGTCTGTATGAGGCACATGTTCTGAAACTGAACTAAACACACTTTCATGGTCTTAATTGGTAAATAAATAATCTAGCTCGTTGACTTGCACTGCATATTTTTTAATAGAATGACTGTGTTGAATTAGAATGTGCTTAATCGTTCTGTATCATGATTTGCATGATGCCATTCACATATCTTTAATACATGGGATCGTAGATGCTGTATCAAGATGCATATCATTGCCCTATAAGGTTCCCAACCCTAGTAACTATCAATGCATTCTTTCCTGTTCAAATATATTAGACTCATTTCATTGCTCCTAACTGCCTCAGTCCCACCCCCTGATTTGGCTACAACTGCAAACAAACTCACCTGCATCCCATTCCCATGGAGCCGTAAATTCACTCTTAATATCCTCACAGTTCCATTCTGCCTTACCATCAAAGTACAAACAAAGGCTTACTTTTGAACCGTAGTGCATTACTTATTACAATTAACTGCTGTTATGGACTTTCACAAGGTCTCTATGACAAAAACACAACTGCGCTACACGCCGCTAACAACTTCAGTCCCCCCAGGAATTCATGGGCATTTGTCATTGTTGTGGCCACAAATGCCTGATGACCTTTTCCAAACAGTTGTAATGGTAAATGTAAATGGGCTGCACTTTTCCACCTTCATGGTGCTCAAAGCGTAATATTATAGTAAAAGTTGCAGTGTTTTTATGCTTTTCTTGAAATTTGGAAGTGACAACTGCGATAAATAGTTTCAATATTCCATTTTTTAGGCTACTACAAATTCAGTAATTAGGCTATTAACATATGGACCTATTCGCACGTGATACATGTTGTGGCAATTGCACTGACCCTCATTCTTGATGATGTATGCTGCTGCGTTTTTTTGGTTTTTTTTTAATCTTTGGAAGTCACGTTAGATATTTCTGTCCACGTTGGTTACAAGGCATTTATCCCTGTTTTTCTCAAAGCATATCACATCGTGGTGGTCAGCAAGTCCAGTTACGACCGAGGCTATTATTACGGTGCATTCACATGAGTAATTTACTGAATTAACAGGCAGAACGTCTGATTCACCTTCAACCTAACATTGTGCCAATCTTAATAACTGTAGGCTACATTACTATTTCGCTCATCAGTTTTTTCACTTTATTTTTTTCATTTTTGGTTTGTTTGTTGTTAGTTGGGGTTTAGTTGGTGGATCCACATTGCCCAGTTTCCTGCTTTTCGTGCATTCATGTCTGAAAGGAAACAGTGACATTTGAGTGTTGGATGAGCACTAGCAGCTCACTTGACAGTCGTAATATATCCTGCTAGGTGTTGATTGGTGTCGCCTGCGTTAGCATGCCACGAACTACTACAGTGGTAGGCTGCCTGCCTGACCTGAAACTTCATTGTACTAATTCCACCAGCAGTAACAACTTACACCATTAGCATTCCACACTTCCAAAACAGCCCCAACTAATTATTCTAGTCTTTCTTTCTGCTCCTTTCACCCACTTCCACAACACATTAGTAGCAAACAAGCTCACATTTTCTCCGGCTCTCCACTATATATATATATATATATATATATATATATATATATATATATATATATATATATATATATATTTTATTTTTTTTTTTTTTCCCTAATCTGTGTGCTACGTGCCACACCAGTAAGCTAAGGTCAGTTCCCCATTTTATCAACTCACTAGTATTACTATATTAGGTCAAAATAGTTTCCTCGCTTTATAGTATTAGTTATTTTGCAGCTTTCTCTGTCTAGAGCTCACTTATTAAATTACAGTCAATATGTTCCCATTCCTCATCAAACTGACTTCAGCAGAAGGAAATGGAGAAGGGGATGATATCCTGCTGGGTAGGCAGGGTCAGGAAAACAGTAGATGGAGATGCTGAGTCACAGGAATAATCTAAAGGGTTTATCTACACAGCTCTTTCTATGGACACCAAAAGTACAATTGTTATTTTCAGGTCATTAGAAACTCATAAAAACATATTAAATATGAATTTCCATTTCTGATGTTATATTTGTTTACACACCTAAAAAATCATACACCTTAGACCTACAAATCAGTTGAGGATGCTTAGTTGTCTATGTACAGTACATTAAGAATCAATTACAGCCATTAACATTTTGGACACCTAATATTCAGAAAAAGTCTTTGTCAGGACCAGGGAACATCAACTTTAGCTGGAAAACATAGATAAGGATGACAAAGAACAAAAAATCTGAAAAATATGTGGTGCACCTACTAGGGGTAGACCATGGTACAGTTCATACTGTAGTTTTTAGGCCACGATTTCCATTCAGTTTTTGTATGTGTATTTTGCATAAAAATGTGTTTTTTTCCTCCAAAAAACCCTTTTTATTATTTGCTTGTCAGCCAAAACTGATTTTCACAGTAAGAACAAATAATATCACTGTACTGAATAAACCAGGGGTTTTCAATTTAAGGCCTAGTGAGCCACCCCTAATACAGAAGAAAGATGTGCCCCCCCCCCCATCTTTATTTAATTGTTTTACTTATTCATCAGGTCTGAAACATATTTTTTAAACTTATTTACCTTCATTTCTTCGTGTGCTTAAGTATATTTTAAACACATTTTCACCATTTTTAAAAATGTTTTATTTGTTTTTATTATTTTGTGCGTTTTTAACACATCTTCACATTTTCTCTCATTTTCACTTCAGGTGTGATCTTGCCCCTCACATGTACTGTAGTTAGCTAACCACATGTTTATATGTTTATCCTTTTTTACTCAGATTTATTTTTTCTCATGTCGCGCCACCCCTGTAGTCCTCTGGCGCTCCTCCCAGGGGAGGCCCGCCTCATTATTTGAAAACCTGTGGAACAGACTAACACTTTCCATACTGAATAAAATAAGCCTTTCTTATTCCTTGACTACTTGTACACAGTCGTACCTCCGTGCCTTTTTGACTCACTGAAAAAGTGCCCTTTTTCTTTTCATTGTCTAGGCGGTCACTGGTTCACCAGTTCTTCCTTCTAGTTGGCGGAAATGGAAATTAGTCAGCAGAATGAGGAATGCTCAAATTAGGTTTATGAGCTCAGTCCTCCACATGAATAAAGTTTATTAATCTGCAATTCCATCTGAATTTGGAGCAGCAAGTATCATATGGCATAGTAGAGCTGCACAACATTTTTATTGTTTGAGCATCGACATCACAATATATGTGTGTGTAACATCGCAGGTCCTGCAATTATTTTATTTCTTTGTATATATTTTCTTTTATTCATTTAACATTTTTTATTAAATTTTATTTTTTATTTATTTATTTGTATTAATATTTTATTTTAATTTGTTTTTCATTTATTGATTTCCATTATTTTTATGTATTTATCTTTAATAATTAATGTTATTGAATTATTTCAGCTACAAGAAGGATGACACTGAAATATATGTTCTGTGTCGACCACTAATCGGTGTGACCGTTTGTGTCGGTGCCAAACAGCTGTTATATACTCCAGAGTATTTTTTCATATCACAATAAACATTGCAGAGTTTTTAAAAAATTGCAATGTCAGTTTTATTTCTAATATGGTGCAGCCCTATGGCATAGTGATCGTTTTGAAGTCAATTTGTTGTAATTGATATTCCTGGATTACACATTTCAGTGACATTTGTGATACGTTAAGCCAGGGGTCGGCAATTAAGTTTCCTCTGGAGCCACATGACAAACTGACAATTGTTATGGGCTGGAACAATTCACCTGCAGCTCTGCTCAAATGGTAAACAAAACAATACAATATTATAAGAATGTGGAGCACAGTACACAACTATTTAATGAATATTAAAAAAAACATTTTCAAAAATATGTGCAAAACCAGCTTCAACTTACTTTCCCATCATGTTAACTTTACATGAAAAACCATGAAAGCAGCTTGTTAGTTTATGTATCTCAGTTCCTTCTCTGACTTCAGTGAAAAAAATACTTAGAAATCTGATATCTTATGTATGGAAAGTGTGTGCAGGGAAAAAAACATAAATTTAGCAGATTCTACAAAATAAAAGCTCTCTAATATATAGTTGCATAGACTTTTAAGTTATCAATGACCGCCAGGCTTTACTTTGCCTGGGTCTGCGTTAAGCTGAAGCTAATTACGCTAAGTCTTTTATGGCAGAGAGTGAGCATCGCTACCAGCCGTGACTGACCCATCACAATATTTTTATTGTATATTCAGAATAAACTAGCAGCAATGTTACCTGAGATACACAACGGAAAATAACATTAAGGATGCTGGGTACATATACTTTTTTTTGGTATCTGTACTTTATTTGAGTATTTAGTTTTTGGTTAAATTTTGACTTTTACTCCATTTATTTGTTGATAAATATCTGTACTTTATATTCCTTACATTTATATAAATATATGTACTTTATACTCCTTACATTTATAAAAAATATCTGTACTTTATACTCCTTACATTTATATAAATATATGTAGGTATATACTCCTTACATTACCTTACGTCTATGACCCTGAATTGTTTGTTTGTTTATTCACTCTTGCACTTAAAAAATTACACTATGTAAAGAATAATAGAAACCAAAAATGTGCGGGAGAACCCAGAAAACCATAAGAAATCCATTTGATTTCAAGTTCACTTTTTATACACGTATTGAAATTGTACGAGGATGAAGATAATGAACAACCAATTTTGGTGGTACATCGAAAACGTTTTGTTGCCACAAATAAAACACCAGCGTGTTTGTTCTGCCATGTTGCTAATTCATTTAGCTCTGTTGCTCAGCTAGTTTCTCTCCGCTCTTCAACTTCTTCTTCCTGTGTAACTAGCCTGTGGGTCAGGATGAGCCCTGTGGGTGATGCCATACATGGCTCTGAGCAAGGCTTGCGACCTAGTGACATTGCAAGGTTTCGCCTGCTCTGAGTCGCTCTGTGTCTATGTCTTTATGGTGGGTTGACCCTTCAATGACCTGTGGGTCAAATTTCACTTCTTGGAGTGCTGCGTGTAGATATAACTTGTTGTGAACTACCACATTATAAAAAGGTTGACGCAAAGTGGTTTTCAGTGGAAGGATTCCTTTAGCATCAAATATTTGAGGGATTTTACATATTGTATATATTATTGTATTACTATTAGGTCTATCAAAATTAATGCATTATTGTGCGATTAATCCATGTCCATGATTAATCTGATTAAAAATTGCCACTTAATTAAGTGGAACGATTGTTTTGTTTCACGTTGTTTTGTTGAAACTGTTGAAGGTGTTGAATAAACACATTAACATATAACATATACATTCATAGTTTTCAATTTTTTGGGATATTTTATTAAATTTCTTGGTCTTTTTTTCTTCTGCATTTTAGAAGCTTTTGAATGTGTTTTGGATTTTTCAACATTTTTGTTGTTATTGTTGTTTTTTGCATATTTTGTATACTTTTTTATGTTTTTTTGTGCATTTTATGGAAAATTTGAGTAAATTAGAATAATAAAGAGTTTTAATCAGGATACATTTTTGTTAAAGGAAGGTCAAGATATGAGAAAAAATTAGTTAAGATACAGGGCTCTCCCCAGATGCTGCAGTAGCAGCACCTCCTTACCACAATCTGAGCGCCTCCTTGGTGTTTTCCAACCCTCTATCGGGTTAGCAAACTCTCTTGAGTGCTGTCAGCTCACAATGTTTCAAGCATTTAAAAGGCCATTTTAAGTGCAAAATTTTCCATAAACAACTCAAGCTGACGTGAATCATGACCAAGTGCAAGGCTTACACGAAGCCTGCTGACCGGAAGACAATGTCCGTTTCCTTTTCCGGAAAGGCGGGGTGGTCCAACACCCCTCCTTTTTCAGAATTTCTGGGAAGAGCCCTGAGATAGTTTTATGACCACCTCACATCACAAAATCCAGGAACTACATGGTGCCAGATCCCCCTGGCCTGTTTGATGGCCACGTCTGGCCCATGTACCTGAAACACAGGTACCTCAGTTAGATTTTGTGAACATTCAGGTGCAGTGTTTGTTTACTATACTCTCCTGAGACCCAGGAAAGTACAAGTTTTGACTTTCTTGGTAACAGTACAAGTACAGTTTTTTTCAGATGCATTTTTAATATTTTTATGGAATGTCCTTTGCAGCAGACAACATTTTTGTTTTTTATTTGCTGTGAAAGTCTTGTCCCCGACAGAGGACTCAGGGTCTCGGGAAGTTCAAGTTATCTTTGGAAGACAGTACTAACCTTTACAGGAATAACAAAAATCCAGATGATGGACGCATGGCTCAGATCCAGCAAAACTGAATGGCTATTATCCTGACAGTATAAGTTTTGTCTGTAGTGCTTGATATTTTAACTGCCATAGCCAGTGTATAGTCCATATATAGGGGGAAAACTTTAAATGCACTACAGAAAATGATGTTGTCCATCACAGCAACAGACTCCACATATCAAATACATCAACACTGAGCTTCCACATAAAGAATATCACATGGCCAATAAGATCCTCCACAGCTGTCACTATAATTACAATAACACACAAGTATATAGAAGTACACTATAAGCCTGGTGGGCTGCCGAGCCTTACTTGCCCCCCGCCACACTAAAAGCATCACTTTATTTATTTTGAAGAAATTAAATACACATTAGAACTAGTGACACTAGTGATGCTATTTACAGCTTCCAACCATAGGTTCATCTGTTGATTTTTTGGGGTATGAGCACAGGTAAAGTTAAAGGAAATGCAGGCAGGTAACAAACACAGAAGTGACAAAATAAAAGCAGATTTGTGGTTTGATCAACAGCCGGTTTGTTTTATTTTGAAGGAATTTTATATCCGGCACAGATGTCCACAGATGTCACTCACAAACATTGATGGCGTGTTTTAGCAAAAAAGAAAGCCTTTAAAAGTGAGTTCCTGGGTTGATTAAGTATTTAACTACAAGTTAGGTTACGGGTCTAATGTACGTGGGTATGGGTTTGTAAAGTGGACCGTACAGGACTCTGGAACACCAGTACTGTTGCATATGACTGTCATTTCACCTGTTGATGGTGAGTCAGTCTGAATAAGTCTTGTTTCATTGTTTAGTTGACTTTAACTGAAATTAGTAGAAGCTACTTTGCTAGTGCTAAATATGAGAGAGATGGGTTATTTTCAAAAGCCCAGTAAATGTGATAAACTGAAAAACGTAGTGAAAAAAGGACTGATATGGTGGAAGATGAAGACTATCCTCCATCAGGAACTACAGTAACAGTTAACAAATGGCGAGAGTCAGAAAGGACACACGCACCGATTGGCTCACTGATCCACGAGACTACAGTAGGCGTCGTGCTTCCATACAGTTTATGAATAGAATAGAATAGAATAGTTTTTCAGATGGATTTTTAAAATTTTTATGGAATGTCCTTTGCAGTGGACAACATTTTTTTTCTTCAATAAAAGTGTGAAAGTCCCAGAAAGAGGACTGAGGGTCTGAAGAGGTTAAAAAAAATGAGACAAGTGAATAAATTAATTAAAACATGTGATCAGTGCGTGTTGAAAATAAGTGCATGTTGAGGAGTGTAATGTTCTATTTCAGGGTGTTAAGGATGGCGAATGAAAGGATTTTTTTAAACAAAAACATGGCAGGCCGCCGATGGGCTTCCCTAGCACAACTACCATCAGACTTAGCAAGGTTTCTGGGGGAAACCCTTACCCTGGGAAGTTTTGACAAATAAAATGACTAAAACTATACTGAACTACACTGGGAAAAATTGGCAAATATATTGGTAATTTTTTTTTTTTAAAGTTTGTTTATATGAATGTGTTTAAATGTGGTATAATTTCAAAGAAATTATTACAGTGGAAGATTTTTGAGTTTGTTTTAAGGTCACCACTGGGTTGATGGTTTATCCTCCACAAATGAGATACTTTTAAAACAAGTCACTTTTTTTATGGAGAAAGAATCCTTCCACTGAAATGTTTAACAAGACACCTGTACTTACAAGATCACGCCAGAGAGTTACTGAGTTAATGACACAGGTTAGCACTATTACACTGCTCCATACCTTCATATCCACTGTACATGGCAGCTGTGTGGGTCTTCAGCTATTCCAAGGAATGGATCCACCAAACGTCCTACAAGCAATGATGACAATTAGTTCCTAGGGTCTTACTTTCTGTCTCTCATAGTCTCACCCCTATCTATTAATTACTTCTCCATTCGTTCTAATTACAGTCTGATTTAACTCATAATTCACTCTGTCTACTTTGTATCTGGTACTTTGCTGTGAAACAGGATTATCGTCAGCAGACTCTACTCCTGATGCCTTTTCACTCTCCCCACTACACTGATCAGACCAGGAGGGGGTTGGGATGAGGAAAAAGGAAGCAGTCCTCCCTCCTCTTTGTCCACACTGACATCACTGGTTTTTCCTGCCCCTCCTTTTCCATTACACCCAACATTGTTTATGATCACACACAGACTCACATTTACATAACCCATATATATATATATATATATATATATATATATATATATATATGGGTTATGTTTATGGGTTAAAGTACTGGATTTGAATGTCTCTGAGGAAATATTTTAAAGACAAATTGACAGATTAGTTTTTGCTAAATGACCCACATTTTTAGTTTCAAAGTCAGTTTTCTTTAGTTAGACCATAAGGGATTATCCAAAAAAAGGAGCTACTTTATGTTGAAATAAATGTTGAAATGGTAGTGAATTAAATTTTTGTCTCTGATGAGACATTTTTGGACCCTGGTATTTTAGGTTAAAAATTTCTCTTTGAAATGTAATGTCATTGATTAATGATAAATCAATAAGGCTCAATATCATTTTTTGTGTAATACACTAACCATTACTAATACCACTACTCAGTATTGAATAACATTGTCCATTATCATCATCTATTATTCACCTAGAAGCCATATGTTACTTTAATTTTGTAACTTATAGTTTAAATTATTACTTATCATTCGTAAAAAGAAGATTATAATTTATATTAGAATGATATAGGATATGATATATTATATTATATTATATTATATTATATTATATTATATTATATTATATTATATTATATTATATTATATTATATTAAATTAAATTATATTAAATATAGGCAGGACATCTTCCTGTCAGTCATTCTACGTGTGGGGAGGCGGGACATTCTCCTGTCACTCAGTGTGTGTGGTCCACCAGGAGGCAGCGTGAGGAGTACAGTGAACGTACATGGTTCTTAAGCTGAGTTGAGCTAATACCATGTCAGTGTTCCCGCTACATTCATTTAGTAGCGGCGTCCCACGACTACCTTGACAAACGCACAAGCACGGAGCACCACAAAGTGTGAGGTCACAGGCCTTACTGGCACAAGGTGAATTAATAGGAGGTCATTTAAATGAATGGAATAGATCATCTTAAGTACAACCTAATTTGTCTTGCAATAACATAATTGAACGTGTTTTAGCATAGATCCCTGTGTTGTGGCTGCCTTTGACAATACTTACAATAGAACATGAGGCAATCATTGGGGGGATTTAAATGCTTGTACTATCTAAAAAAAGAGAACAAGCACACTATACAAACTATCCAGCTGTTCTTGAGCTGGCTGAGTTGCTAGGTTTCAACTATTTTGAAAAGCTAAAGGTAAATAATCATCAAGATACTGTGTATTTGTTTAGGTTTGTATATCATCACTGAATAATCAGTCTCAAAACTATGTTATATATTATTGTTATTCAAATTTAGTTGGAATTATTTTTGTTTTTATTATACCATTTGGTTGTTATAAAGCTAATAAATCAGTTGTAGAAATAAAGTCTGCACTGAAGTGTCATTGGTTTCTGCAGCCCCTGCTGCAGAAAAAAAGGAAAAAAAACAGAAGGAAACACTGCATATTGTGGAAACTAAGCTTTAGATGAAATAACAATAGAATATACTGACAGCCAAATGAGCACAGGGAGCCACAGATTTTTATTTCAAAGAAATTAATGCTGAACATGACAACACTACGAACACACACCTTCACGTCAAAAACACAAACTGCAGTTTTCCAGCTGGGAAAAAAACATCAACAAAATAAGTAGAGGGACAGTCACCATGGTCCCTGCAGTCCACCATCACTGGGACAATCACCATGGACCCTACAGTCCACCATCACTGGGACTGGCACCGTGGTCCCTAGAGTCCACCATCACTGGGACCATCACCATGGACCCTACAGTCCACCATCACTGGGACTGGCACCGTGGTCCCTAGAGTCCACCATCACTGGGACCATCACCATGGACCCTACAGTCCACCATCACTGGGACTGGTACCGTAGTCCCTATAGTCCACCATCACTGGGACTGGTACCGTAGTCCCTATAGTCCACCATCACTGGGACCGTCACCATGGTCCCTGCAGTCCACCAACACTGGGACCATCACCATGGTCTCTGCAGTCCACCATCACTGGGACTGGCACCGTGGTCCTTAGAGTCCACCATCACTGGGACAATCACCATGGTCCCTACAGTCCACCATCACTGGGACCGTCACCGTAGTCCCTATAGTACACCATCACTGGGACCGTCACCGTGGTCCCTACAGTCCACCATCACTGGGACCAGCACCGTGGTCCCTAGAGTCCACCATCACTGGGACTGGTACCGTAGTCCCTATAGTCCACCACCACTGGGACCGTCACCATGGTCCCTACAGTCCACCATCACTGGGACCGCCACCGTAGTCCCGATAGTCCACCATCACTGGGGCCGTCACTGTGGTCCCTACAGTCCACCATCACTGGGACCGTCACCGTGGTCCATACAGTTCACCATAACTGGGACCGGCACCGTGGTCCCTATAGTCCATCATCACTGAGACCGTCTCTGTTTTCCCTACAGTCCACCATCACTGGGACCGGCACCGTGGTCCTTACAGTCCACCATCACTGAGATGTCTCTATTTTCCCTACAGTCCACCATCACTGGGACCGTCACCGTGGTCCCTACAGTCCACCATCACTGGGACCAGCACCGCAGTCCCTATAGTCCACCATCACTGGGACTATCACCATGGTCCCTACAGTCCACCATCACTGGGACTGGTACTGTAGTCCCTATAGTCCACCATCACTGGGACCGTCACCATGGTCCCTACAGTCCACCATCACTGGGACCGCCACCGTAGTCCCTATAGTCCACCATCACTGGGGCCGTCACCGTGGTCCCGACAGTCCACCATCACTGGGACCGTCACCGTGGTCCATACAGTTCACCATAACTGGGACCGGCACCGTAGTCCCTATAGTCCATCATCACTGAGACCGTCTCTGTTTTCCCTACAGTCCACCATGACTGGGACCGGCACCGTGGTCCTTACAGTCCACCATCACTGAGATGTCTCTATTTTCCCCACAGTCCACCATCACTGGGACCGGCACTGTGGTCCCTACAGTCCACCATCACTGGGAACGGCATCGTGGTCCTAACAGTCCAACATCACTGGAACCATCTCTGTTTTCCCTACAGTCCACCATCACAAGACCTTCTCCAATTTCACCCCCCCACCAAAAAAAGGGAATAAAAAAATTTAATAAATGTAGAAAAGGGACAGTCACCATGGTCCCTGCAGTCCACCAACACTGGGACCATCACCATGGTCTCTGCAGTCCACCATCACTGGGACTGGCACCGTGGTCCTTAGAGTCCACCATCACTGGGACTGGCACCGCAGTCCCTATAGTCCACCATCACTGGAACTATCACCATGGTCCCTACAGTCCACCATCACTGGGACCGTCACCGTAGTCCCTATAGTACACCATCACTGGGACCGTCACCGTGGTCCCTACAGTCCACCATCACTGGGACCAGCACCGTGGTCCCTAGAGTCCACCATCACTGGGACTGGTACCGTAGTCCCTACAGTCCACCACCACTGGGACCGTCACCATGGTCCCTACAGTCCACCATCACTGGGACCGCCACCGTAGTCCCTATAGTCCACCATCACTGGGACCGTCACCGTGGTCCATACAGTTCACCATAACTGGGACCGGCACCGTGGTCCCTATAGTCCATCATCACTGAGACCGTCTCTGTTTTCCCTACAGTCCACCATCATGCCGGGTGGGCATGTTTTGAGGCCAGTTAGAGTATTCGTTGGAGCATTCGTCCCAATTGGACGCTTCAACCCGACGTCAGGTTTTGTACACATCTCGCGAAAATCTCACAATGAGCTGTTTAGAGTGGCAGGAAACCATGTTGCAGGATTAGGGCAGAAACACTATAGGTCATGTTTTGTAACTTTGCTGACGTTTGCAGTCAACATCCGGCATTATGACATCGTATGTATGTTGAAAAACACAGATCAGCATAATAGGTCTCCTTTACATTTTTCTTCTGCAATCTTGAAAATATTTGTGTAAATTGCAGAATGCAGACGGGGATTTCAAACGCCATCTCTGGTGAAAATAAATTCTATTACAGTTAGTTCCTCGCAAAACCCTATTTTTCCCAGAAATTATAGCCATGTGGTGCTCCTATTCCTCTCTGCCTTCCTTTGCTCTATTTGTCATCTCTGTTTGTGCTGCCTCATTGAGTGTGTGTGTGTGTGTGTGTGTGAGAGAGAAAGAGCTGAGTGGGTGGGCCTTTGCTAAGGGATCGCCTGCCTGCTTTTTTATCTGCCACCGCTGATCCACGTGACTGTGCAACACCAAAATACAAGAGGAAAAGGAGAAGCAAAGTGTGCCTGCTCTGCACTAAGGCCAAAGCAGTGAGTCCAGTCACCTGTCTGTTGCGTCTTTGACAAAACAACACCAGTTCGGTACACACCTCAGTTTTGAAGTCACAGTTCGGTTAATTTTCGGTACAGTATGGAAACAAAATTCCTCAGCACAGTATTTATTTAACCAAAAAATGTCAATATACAAATGGAAACAATAAATAATTTAAAGTGCTGCTTGGTACCAGTAAGTTAAATGATATATTCTTCAATGATTAACCACAAGTCGAAATGAAAAATAATGAATTCCTTTTAAACAGTAAAAAAAAACAAAAAACTTCTTAAAACATCTTAAAAGGTGTCATTCCACTGAAAACCATTTTTACACGCTCCTTTTGGAATCTGATGGGTCACCCCAAGTTACCAACACATGCTGTGTTTGCTGCGTGGTGTGTCACCTCCACTGGCTGTATTTCCCATTCATAGAAAACAACACAGAAATGAAGCACTCAGAAAAAGCCTGCCCACTACACATCACTGGAACATTGGCGTCACCCATTGCAGCGAATCTGAAGTAGCGTTAGCAACTACAAGAGAAGACGGTGCCACAGTAGCTGCTGCACAAACTTGGGAAAAAAATGGCGGAGCAAACTGATTTATGTGTTGTCTGTGGAAACAAGGCATTGTTTTTTTCCTACAACAGCACCAAACCTAGCTTGATGCTACTCTGGGATGGTGAACACACAGAGCAAGACAGGAGGGGGAAGTGTTCCTACAGGCATTCTGAGCCAATCAGAGAAGCCTCATTACTGCGTCATGCAGAAGTACCGGTAAGCTCTGTTGTTTGACCTCCAGTCATTTTCCTACCATCACCTCCGCATGATATGCACATGGTCACAAGAGCACAAATCACAAACGAGTCTCATAAATATTAAAGACTCGTCCCTTCATTACTCCAATCACGTAGAGGTATCCTTGTGAATATTAAAGAGCCATCGTGGCACATGCAGTGGCATACAAAAATACATAGGCTACAAACTATCTATATTTGTTCAGTATAGGACTGTACCGAACTGAAAATCTGTTTCCAATGGTTAGGTTCAGTACATTACAGCCTTAGCACCAGTGCTTAAAAGAGCAAAGCTGAACGACAAGAACCGATCTCACCACAATAGGATAAATCTGATAGCGATAATGACTTGGTACCAATACTATCAATATTTGGATCAATCTGTCCATCATTCATTTCTGTCTATCACTAATCACTAACATAACTCCGCCATTCCTTGGTGGAGTAAATAACATAAATAAACATTAAAAACAGACATAAACTAAATAAATATGGATACAAACCCCATCTTGAACCCCTGCACATAAAATGGAACACAATGAGTAAAACGTTCAGTACCCACAATGCAATGTAGCAGACTGGCACTAATCATCACTCTGTAGATTTTAATTTAACACTGCATCTGGTCAGAACTTTACACTGACTTTAAACTCTAGTGTTAGAGCTGTTTTACTCTCCACAGAAATGTAAATATTCTATCGAGAATAAAATAGCTTAACTTGACATTGCATTTTTACTGTATGTATATGGTGGCATCACAGTAAAGACTGTACTATCCAATACTGTAGTACAGTATTGGATAGTACAATTAACATGTTAACATGTAACAGCTACATGTTAGTGAGCAAACAGACTCCTGGGCTTATCCTCCCATAACACATTCCGCAGCACATGACCGGATGTCTGGACCCCTGTGAAGTGGGGACTTTCTGGTTAATCTCCAGCTGGTCAATAAGTAGCTTAGCTGTCACTGGAGCACACTAGGATAATGACTAGTTGGTGTCCAGGCTAAAAAAGTTCATAAGCACACATAACCATACTCAAAATAAACGTAATACATACACTGACATAATACCTCTGTCAAAACCGATATAGCCAATACAGTTTGCCATCAGGTCTGTTGTAAATGTGCTCTAAACACTAATCTAAAAAGTTAAAAGTAACAAAATTAAATGGTGCTATAATTGTAACTTTGTATGGTTTACTGCTGATGTTACTAGACATTACTGATGCCATCCAGTTATACACAGTCATGGGCACATCTCCTGGTGAACGTCAGGATTATACATTAGCAGCTAAATGGCACCAACTATCTGTGCTAATGCCAGCTGAACCCAACCAGACACTGACACCTGTATCACCAGGTTTACCCCACATAAATCTACTTGGAGGATAAAACACGGCATGTAAGGAAACAGAGTAGAAGCCAGCAGTGGCAATAGGCCTTTAATCTGTGACTACAATGGTACTAACGATAGCATTATAGCACTCAGCTTTAGCTTGAATAACAGACAGCCCTTTGTGATTTGACAATACACGTAGTGTACAATTTACAGTAAATGTCTTTATTGTTTGTGTGTTTAGATAACTTCCACATGCACTTCAAGAGAAAAACATTAGGATAGAACTTATATTTTAGATTTATCTATTTTGACCCCTACCCCTAAGAAGAGGTACCACTGTGTGTATATATCTACATGCACAAAGTGGTACCTCTACTTACGAAAGACCCAGCTAACGAATAATAAAAACATTTACCTAAATTTTTCATCTCTGAATACGAAAGAAAATTCTATTTACGGAAGGAAACCCACTATACGCAACTTATGTAAATACGTCACGTATGTACTGTACGTACCATCCCATTGGCTATGTGGGAGCTACCCATGATGCTTTTCATTACCCTTTGACTATCATTCATTACAGTTCAGTTACTGTCGTTTCTTCAGTTTTTCCAAGTGTGCTCATTTAAACCATATTACAGTATGTATTTGCCAGTGCAAATGAAAAGAAGATGCAAGCTGCGTTACCAATAGAAGTGAAACAGGAGATGATAAAAAAAAAATATATGAAAGTGGCTCGCGGTTGAGTGATATAAGAAAGTAATATGGCAGAAACCCATCTACCATCGTTACAATATTGAAGCAGAAAGATGCATTAAAAGCACCGACCCCTTCGAAAGGCATCCCTGTGATATGGAAAAAGAGGTCATCACTGAGGAGAACATTAACAAGTTGGTTGAGGAGCACCGGGAAGAACTGTCAACGGAGCTGAAGGAGCTGTAACACTCGACAATGCATGAGAAATTAAATGAACAAAGTGTAGAGGAGGAGGAGGCAGTCATCATTCCATCAGCACGAATGAAAGACATGCTGGTGAAATTTCATGAACTTTCCGAATTTGTGAAAAAAAAAAACATCCCGAAAAAATTTTCACGAGTCGTGCTATCGCCCATGACTTATGCCTTGAGAGATTTAGGAAGATTATAAAAAGTGGACAAAGGCAATCGTCTTTGGATCGATATTCAACCAAACATCCACCAACAAACATTGTTGAAGGTGAAAGTGACAATTAAAACCACCACAATGATATGTAAATGATTTGCATGTCTTGTTCATTTCAATGGTTTAATGTAGTGTTGCACCGATCGATCGGCTGCCAATCATAATTGGCCGATATTGCCTAAAAATAGCCTGATCAGTGATAGGAAACATGGCAATCAAATAGCCGATCATATGAGGTAAATTACTAGTAACTGTTTTCAAAGAGTAGACGTTTGGGACCATTTGACCCTGCGCAAGACAGACAAATTTCGATATGTCGCCCAGTCTTAAGAATAACTCATACATATACAGGGGCGGCTGTGGCTCAGTTGGTAGAGCAACCTTTCAGTCCAATGACCGAAAGGGTGGTGGTTTGCGTCCCAGCTCTGGCTGTCCACATGTCAAAGTGTCCTTGGGCAAGACACTGAACCCTGACTTAGGCTCTCAGTAGGACTGACAGAACCTCAGAAACCTACTGGTGTGTGAGTGTGTGTGTGAATGGGTGAAAGTGAGGCTAATGTAAAGCACTTTGGGCACCATGAAGATGGAAAAGTGCTATGTAAGTGCAATCCATTTACCATTTATATGGAATACTCACCAATGATGCATCAGAAGTTAAAGGGTTTTAAAAAATGGAATTCATCCAATTAATCAATGATGAAAATAAATAAAATCGACAGAATACTCAATTACAAAAATATTTGATAAGTTACAGCCCTAGATCCAACTATTTCATAGTTGGATCTAGGGCTGTAACTATACTTGAATGAAAGGTATGGACATTTAAAATTCCTTCTGTGATCAGCAATCAGCAGATCCAAATTTTTTGGTGATTGGTATCGGTGATCAGCCCAAAAAATCATCGCTTCACTAGTTTAATGTTTAATGTTCAGTCAGTGAAGACACATTTCCCCACTGAGACCAATAAATTACATCTAAAATCTAAATTTACATAATTTTATTTTAACATATAATTCATACAAAATTAACAACTTAAATATTTTTTCAAGTCGACATATCCGTCAATAAAGTCGAAGTCGAGTCGACGGGTCGTGATGAAGTCAGCGGAGAAACAACACAGACATTCATAGGAGAATAGCTGCTAGGAAACTACTGCTAAGGACAGGCCACCATCACAAGAGATTTGTTTGGGCTAAAGAACACAAGGAATGGTCATTAGATCAGTGGGAATCTGTGCTTTGAGTCCAAATTTGAGATCTTTGGTTCCAACCCCGTGTCTCTGTGCAATGTAGAAAAGGTGAAGGGATGGACTCTACATGCCTGGTTCCCACCATGAAGCATGGAGGAGGAGGTGTGATGGTGCTTTGCTGGTGACACTGTTGGGGATTTATTAAAAATTGAAGGCATACTTAACCAGCATGGCTACCACAACATCTTTCAGCGGCATGCTATTCCATCCGGTTTGCATTTAATTAGACCATCATTTGTTTTTCAACGGAAGGATGACCCCAAACACACCTCCAGTCTGTTTAAGGGCTATTTGACCAAGACCTATTTTCAGTTGTTTCACACTTTTTTGTTTAGTATATCATTCCACATGTGTTAATTCATAGTGATGCCTTGATGACTTCGGTGTGAATCTACAATTTTCATAGTCATGAAAATAAAGAAAACTCTTTGAATGAGAAGGTGTGTCCAAATATATATATATATATATATATATATATATATATATATATATATATATATATATATATATATATATGTGTGTGTGTGTGTGTGTGTGTGAACTGTAAACACATTTAGAGGGGTTTTACATTTTAAATATGTAGATTTAACAGTTTAAAAATTTATATTTCACAGTGAATGTAAAAATTAAATGTACTACATGTTAGACAAAACCATTATTACAAAATGTGGCTCAACAATCATTAAACCAGCTGTGCATAGTGCATGTTGAGCCACATTTTGTAAGAATTTATTTCATTTTGTGATAAACCCGCATTTTTAAATAATAGTCCATTTTGTAATATGTGTCCAAAATGTAGTTATTTTTTGGAGAAAAAAAATAATTTTATGATCAACTGCCCTAATGCATTGAAAATTTACATCAAACAAAGCAAAACAAATAAAAAAAATCAGGAATTTCCAGTGTGTTCTCTGTTAGTGATACTGATTGTGAAGTACTGCTACTAAGCTAATACAGTGATACTAATAATAGGCCCAATTTTGGAAAAATACTTGAAAGTAAAATAAAATATAATTAACAAACAATCTATGCTTGAGAATTGTTATGACATAATGCACCATGTTACTACATTTTTAAGAAAATAAAAAAGTTGCAAGTGCATTTTGTAATGATCTTCTCAAAATGTAATAACTTATTACATAATGTGGCAAAATGTATTACCAGATGTGCGAGGTAACTAAGTAGAAGTATTTTGTTAGTGTACGAAAATACATTTTTTAGGTATCTGTACTTTACTTGAGTATTTATTATTCTGACAACGTTTTACCTGTCCTCCCTACATTTGTTCATATCTGTACTTTATACTCCTTACATTTATATAAATATCTGTACTTTATACTCCCAAATATCTGCACATTATACTCCTTACATTTATATAAATATCTGTACTTTATACTCCTTACATTTATACAAATATCTGTACTTTATACTTCTTACATTCTCAGAATAGACTTGTTACTTTTTCATACTAAACAGATGTGACAATACAAAAATAACTGGCTTATAATAATAAATCAGCGGAGGAGAGAAATTTTGACTTTCTATATCATAATTATGACTTTTATCTCATTGTGATTTTTTTTTTATCTCAGAATGTTTACTTTATCTCATAATTATGACTACATATCTCAATTGTGCCAATTTATCTTATAATTTTGACTCTTTTCTCATATTGCACTATTCTTAGCCTATTTTTTTCCATAATTTCACATCCATACCCACAAAGCTGAAACATATTCTCTACACAGTAACTCACTTTTAAAAGGCATTATTTTTTAATAATTGTATAACTTTTCTGATATTTCCGGGTTAAGTAAGTATTATTTCCTCCATGGCAAAAAAAATCGTTTACCTTTTTTTTTTTACTTTATTACAATTGAGCAGTTGTACTTTTTAAATTTACTATTTACTTTTACGTAAGTAAATTACTTGAATTAGTACTTCTCCTTTTACCATTGTATTTTTTCACACAAGTACACTAAAGTACATAATGTGAGTACTTTTACCATCTCTGTGTATTATAAAATGCGTTGGAACAGTTTATTAGACTGCTTTTAATTTTTAAATATTAATACTAATACTAATTGTGACTGTTTTTAATGTTCAAGCGCTTTGTTTTCCGTGGTTTGTTTTTATTGTAGTTGTTTTTTATTGCACTAAAGTGTCTCTGAGTGCCATGAAAAGCGCTATATAAATAATACGTATTGTCATTATTATCATCATTGTTAATATAGGCTCATTATTATTATTGTATTACAAAATGCCGTTTTATCACAAAATGAAATAGAAAAGGTTATTACAGTTTGGACGTTTATTCAAAAGGAATGAAATAAAGCCTGATACTTGTGTTCTTACTGTGAAATAGTCACACCTGATACTTCACTAAAATAGTTAATGTAGATTTGCAGCCAAGATACTGAACACGAACGGACACCCGAACCACGAGACTGGAACAAACAGGTACAAATACGAAATAAAAACGAGCAGATATAATAGTTTAGCCTCAATTACAAACTAACCAAACCTGTCTGTGTGGGAGCGAACAGAGAATTAGAAGTTTAGAGTGAACATACATGTTTCGCAGCGGTGCTCGAACTCCTCTTCTGCACCACTTCAAACAAATCTGGTCTTGATCCACAGAGCGGACCGGAAGTGATGGTCCACGTCCGCCAGTCCAGTAGTACTGTTGTTAATGATATCTGTCAAGAAATAAAATCCACCACATTCTTTCAGTTCATTCAGTTCCAAACAAACTGCGATAGAACGTCCACACCGACTCCGCAGTAACACAGTGCCTCACAAGTAACGCAACAGTTATACAACATCCGGTCAGCTCCTTCACATTAAAAGCCTATCAGTCACAAATCTGTTCAGGAATGTTTTTTGCAACATATTTTATTGAAACGAATGACACAAAAAGGACAATGACGGTCAGTGTAAGTTTCGACAATTTGATTTTTTTCTTTACATATACAAGAATTACATTTAATTTCAATGCATTTTTCTTTTTCAGTGTTAAATCAGATATAAACCTAAATTAAAAACAATTAAACTTTTGTTTTCTCTTTCAAATAACAGAAAACCAAAGTTAATTCCCCACATAAATTGAAAAACGGAACATTTTCCCCACAGATTTTTTTTTAATTTCTGTAGGGAAGTAACTTTCTTCTTCTGCTACAAAAGGTCGTGAAACATCAAATAAGAAAGATCAGGGGTCGGAAACCTGCGGCTCCGGAGTCGCATGCAGGTCTTTCATCCTTATCCTGCAGCTCCGAGTGGCTTGGAAGAATAAATTACTAAAAATTAAAAAAAAAAATTAATTAATTAATTAATAATAATAATAATAATAATAATAATTAATAATAATAATAATAATAATAATAATAATAATAATAATAGTATTTAATTGAAGTGTGTTTTATTTGTGTTAGTTCTTTTTTATTATTTTAATCCTAAATTGTGATCTTGAAATATTAAAATATTAATAAAATAAATCTATTTTATTGTTTTTGATTCCTCAAAATAAACATCATACTTGTGGAAGCTACTGTATACCCACTAAAACACCCTCCATTTGTCGCAACTTTCAACCCCAGCAAGGACAGGTATGGAGAAATGTAAGAAAAAAAATAAGACCTGTTGACAGACCTGGATCCGAATGTACGGGGGACCATTAGTGAACCTGGAGCTGAACGCACGAGGGACTGTTAGCGAACCTGGAGCTGAATGACCTGGCTCAGAGTGTGGGAAAAGAAACAAAACGTATATGACAAAGTCTCACAGGTCAAAGATTAATTGGGTCTGGAGTGTCTTTGCTTTATACTGGACCAGTGTAAAGGTAAGAAAAAGCAATATTGTGTTCTCTTCATTTTAGATAAGAGTCCATCTTCAAAAGGGTCGTCAAAGCACTAATAAGTATGACTGAGGTGAACCCCCAAGCATGAAAGGGAAGTTGTTGTTTTAAATATGTTTTCCTTTCTTTTTAATAAATAAGTTTTTTTCATTTTAGATGTCAAAAAGTATTTGCAGCTCCCAGTGTTTCCTTTACCATGAAAACCGGGTTTTAATGGCTCTTTGGGTGTTAAAGCTTGCCGACGATGTTCTGCATGTGACATCACGTCTTCTTGTGCCTAAGAGCTGTATGCCGGAAGTACGGGCATCTGTGGCAACTCATTAAGTAACATACTTTTAGAAAATATGGCGAGCGCCTGCTGTGCCATGGGTTGCACAGACAGAGCTACAACCCACACGTGACATTTCACCAGATCCCAAATACTAAAGAGAGAAAGCTTAGACTGGCATCCGTCCAACTGCAATCAGCTATGCAGTGAACATTTTCTACATGGTAAATTTTTATTCACAACTTATTTAGGCTCACCTTGGTTTGTGGGCTCATTTATAAATGATAAATAAATAGGGAGTAAGGGTAACGTGAGAACTTTCCATCAAGTAAGGTTGAAGTTACCATACTGTAGCATTTAGCAGCTAACTGTATCATAGATCTCCTCAGAGGCTAATTTAGTTTCTGCGATGCTATGTGTACTGTAAATGTAAGTAGATCTATGAAAACAAACAGAGAATTTGTAAAATAACAAAGATACAGGCTATGAAATTACGGTTGTTTAAGCTAAAATTAACAATCAATTCTGTTTACACATTTTACTATGATTATCCAGTTAGCATAAAAGGAGAGCAAAAGGAGATCCAAAGAATGGGTTCATTCCAAAATCATGACTTCCTGGTCCAAACACATTAAAATCCATCTGGTTTGTTCCACACTGCAGGGACTTGGGCATCAGGTTCCATTTATCAACTAGCTAACATTGTGTCTTGTCATCAAAGCCAAAATCATTATTTAAAATGTTGCACATATGTCATAATCCATTACAGATTTCCATTAAGTTAAATTTAAATATTTATTTTTCACTGAGGTGGCTGTGGCTCACTGGTTAGAGGGGGGGTCGTCCAATGACTGAAGGATTGGCGGTTCACATCCAGGCTCTGGCTGTCCCCATGTCGAAGTTGTAACAAATCTGGACTCCTGTCATGTGAGCTTTTGTCCGCCTCTCGTGCTTTTGTTTTGTTCTGTGTTTGTAAGTGTCCGGGGCTCTTATTTTGTTATGTGGGTCTGTGTGTGCACTTTGTTTAATTTTGTTTCCTGTCACCAGTGTAATTAGCATGATTGTGTCCACCTGTCCCTTTCCCTTTATAAGTTGCTTGTCTTCCTTGGGTAGTGTCATTCTAAGCGTCTTGATTGCTTGTCCTGATTTATTTGTGTATGACTGTTTTGGCTCTTGGTACTTTGTCTGTTGTCTTTCCCCTGTCGGCTTTGGTTGCTTGTTTTGCCTTTTTGGATACCACTACTCAGACTGATCTCCTGTTTTGACCCCTGCCTGCTTACTGGTAAAGTCTGTTGGATCTTGTTTAGCTGTGTGGAATTTTTGGTACTGACCCTTATCTGCCAAGTGATCTGTTTCATACCAAAACCCGGCCCACTTCGCTATGGAGGAGAAATTTGAATAAATGAAGCAGCATCTAGCTCTTACAATGCATTTTTATTGGCTATAAATTCAGGTATATGTTGGTAGGTAAACAGAAAACACTATACTTTAATAATGTTTAAACTGAGATAATTATTGATTAAACAGTGATTAACTATTCCATTTGGCCTGATCTTAATGCATTTCCAATGTGCATTTTTTTGTTAATTTGTATCCTCTCCACCTGTTGCTGTGTAGTCCTGGCCTCTTCATGCCTACTGGGTTCACCAGCAGGATCAAGCTACAAAAACATTTCATTAAGGATTTGCCTATGTTGATGAATAGCATATCATTCTTTAAGGTTTTTTGTTTTGAAAAGTTAAGCCTATTTTGTGATTATATTAAATATGAATGATTTAGGCTGTCTCTCATTTATTTCCAAATAGTATCTGTATAATTTCCAAAATAAATTTGACTATAGTGCTGACATCTTTGTAAATGTCTGAACAAAATATAGGCCTATCACATATTTTTTCTATTATTTTATATTACAAATAGCCTAACTATCTCATGTTACTTAGACTAACTAGGATCCTCAGTATCATTGAAAGGGGTCTGCTGCTCTGATGCTACAAAAACATTCCATAAATAGGATATTTCATATCTAACACTTTATGTATGTATATGTATGCACAAATTATATATATATATTTTTTTTCATCTTGAAACTAGATATTTGTGATGCTTTTTATTTGGCTCTGCAATAAACTAGCTTATGCTAAGCTGACAGTGACCTATCGAAAGTGCAATGACAATACAACATTTTTTGTCTCCATAGCCTACCAGTTGCAACTGGGTTCTTTCCTCTGGAAAAAAGGTCTGTTAACTTAGCACATTTGGCTGCATCTTCTTCCAACGTTTTTCTTTTTCTTTATCTGGCCTTTTCAGCTCCACCTGGCCTCCTTCTGCTCTCCATTGCCACCAACTGACGTTTGGTGCTGTTCTGTGTCCATACATGGGTTTCCTGTTTACAAACATTCAAAGAAATGCACACTGCCAGGTCAAGTACAGCTTGCTGCGGCCGTGGGAAGGTGTGGCTGGATCTCTAGATCAGTGTTTCCCAATCCTGGTCCTTGAGGCACACTATCCTGCATGTTTTAGATGTTTCCCTCTTTGAACAAACCTTATGGTCATATTAGTCTTCTGCATAGCTTGATGATAGGAGAGGGTTTGGAGAGGGATTTGGAGAGGGATACTTCTAAAACTTGCAGGATAGTGTGCCTTGAGGACCAGGGTTGGGAAACACTGCTCTATATTGTGGTTAGTTACGGAGTGATTTTGGACACAGCCGTAGAGTTGTTGATACCCAATGCAGAAGTGCTTGATGCATCCCTTTGCGGTTTGTTTAAATTCTATTACCTCAGGGTGGCACAAGAGAAATATCCAGAGAGCTACTTAGTTGTTACTTTAAATAAAACTGCATGTGTCATTGTGCACATGTGCAGCATACATTCGGTACTTCCACCCATAGACATATATACATAGATGCCGCAGAGGCGTCCCACAGGGACGCTATGTTGAATCTGGGCCAGAGGAGGCAACTGTGTATAGATCTACAAAGGAGAGAGGTACCAACACGACTCTGTCTACTTATGATCTAACCAGCTCTCCATCATCCTGTGTATTACAGCTGTTTACCACTAACCAAATGGTCCGTTTGAGAGAGAGTCAAACCATCTGTCTTTAACTTCCTATCTCATTTACAAAAGATGTATGTGTGACCTGAATAAATAACTCATACATTTCTATGATTCACATCTCCATAAGCAATTGAAACCTACTTAATGCCACACTTTTTAATCTTTTCTTTCTACATGTTTAGTATAGTACACTTTCTGATGCAAAAAAACTTCCTTACAATGTTTGTTACATTTTAGCAAGTACCATCAAGGAAAACAAATGGAAATCTGTAAATAAAAACCTGAGCACATTTGAATGTTTTTTTCTATTTTATCAATCTGTCTTGCTAGCTATCTAGCATGTCTGGCATTTGTTACAAACCCTGTCAATATTGCTTGAGACTTGTGCGATTCATGACAACTTTAATTGTACAAACACATCATTCCTTGATGGAAGTAATGAACTGTAGGAGCAAGTGGCCCTGATCCAAAATGGCCGCCCTGCAGGGACGCCGCTCCAGTGGGCAACAACAGTCAATGAGGCGTCTATGTATATATGTCTATGCTTCCACCCACATGGGGTACAAGAGTGGAGAGAGCATAGACCAGTGGTCTCCAACCTGTTCCACAGAGGGCTGGTGTGGCTGCAGGTTTTTGTTCCAACCAAACAGCAACACATCAGATGTCAATCAATTAATCAACTGATCTCAGTCTTCAGAGAGTTAATTGGTCAAACTGTGAACTCTTGGTTGGTTGGAACAAAAACCTGCAGCCACACCGGCCCTTTGTGTAACAGGTTGGAGACCCCTGGCATAGACATACCAAGACCCAGCCATGGAGCTGCCATATTGGAGTGGTGATACATTCCATTCAGTACAATCTATTTGACTGGACAAACACATTTGTATTTTTTTCTGTTTATGCTAATTTAGTTGAACTCTGCTAAGTTTACAATTATTCGACAGCAATAAAATATTTCTCTTGATTTTTTTTTTTTTTTTTTTTAAGGACGAGTGAGGTAGACTGATGACAGTGATTTTCCAGTTGATTATTACACAATAAGTCTGACTCACAACAGCAAAATAACTGTGTTCTAATATATGAATTCATTGCAGATAAATTTAATTATATCACTGTTTCTTACCTCTTCTTCCTTATATAGTGTATTAATTGCTTTGACTTGTTCTCTCTTTACTAAATCTGTATATTTGTTGGCAGCTGATATTTCCACTCTTTTTTTCCTAAACTTTCAGACTTGAGTGAGGCACACTAACAGGTAACAACCAACAATTTGACAGTTAACTGTACAATACGACTTACAACAGCATAATAACTGTGTTATAATATATTAATTCTTTGAAAAATAAATTGTAAATAAATGAATGGACTGCATTTATATAGCGCTTTTCCACCTTCATGGTGCTCAAAGCGCTTTACATTAGCCTCTCATTCACCCATTCACACACATACTCATACACCAGTAGGTTTCTAAGGTCTACAGGAAGTCCTACTGGGGGCCTAAGTCAGGGTTCAGTGTCTTGCCCAAGGACACTTCGACATGTGGACAGCCAGAGCCGGGACGCGAACCGCCAACCTTTCGGTCATTGGGCGACCCACTCTACCAACTGAACCACAGCCGCCACTTGTACTACTGTACATTTTCTCTAGTTCAATTAAATTCAATTTTATTTATAAAGCCCTAAATCGCAACAAAGTCGTCTCACGGGGCTTTACAAAAACACAATAAACTACAGAGATATATGAAATGTCCCAAGCATCCCCTGTCCTTAGACCCTCCTTCTCGGCAAGAAAAAACTTCAAAACCCAGTGGGAAAAAGAAGAAATCTTGAGGAGAACCACATTGAAGGAGAGATCCAATTCCATGGACGGACAGGCTATAGATGAACGTCCATATATAAATGAAGGAGGGGGGGGGTGGTCCAGACAGGCAGGGGCAGGGGTCCGGGGTCACAGGTCGGCAGAGGCGAGACACTGCAGATCCTGTCGTCCGTGGCTCCCACGCAGACACTGTCAGGAGAGCCACCACTCCCCCCAGGGGGGGAGGGGGGAGGGGGGAAAGGGGACACCAGGTGACTAGCCATGAACAGACTTGGTATGAAAGATAGGTTATAAAAATGAAAAAAACAGGTGTGAGAGAGAGAAAGAGAAGAAAGAACTCAGTGTCTGTACTTCCCCTTTCAGCCTAATTTTAAATGTAGAGACTGTGTCGGCCTCTTTAATATTAAAGGGAAGCTGATTCCATAAGGCAGGAGCCTAATAACTAATGGCTCTAGCTCCTACTGTACTTTTAGAAACCTGAGGAACTTTCAATAAACCTGCATTCTGAGAATGAAGGGTTCTATTGGGCTGGTATGGAACTAGATCATCTTTAAGATAAGAGGGGCCCATACCATTAATGGCTTTATATGTAAGGAGGAGGATTTTAAATTTACCGGTAATTCTAAACTCAACAGGTAGCCAGTGAAGGGTTTGGAGCACTGGGGTGATGTGTTCTCTTCTATTTGATCCTGTTAATAATCTTGCTGCTGCATTTTGAACCAGTTGAAAGCTTTTTAGGGAATATTTAGGACACGCTACAAGTAAGGAGTTACAATAATCTAATCGTGATGTAACAAATGCATGAATTAATTTTTCTGCAGTAGTTTTAGACAGAATATTCCTAATTTTGGCTATGTTGCGCAGGTGAAAGAAGGCTGTTCTGCATGTTTGGTTAATGTGCATTTTTAATGAAAGATCTTGATCAAATAAAACTCCTAAATTTTTAACTGTGGCATTGGGTGTTACACTTAAGTTGTCCAAAGTAACTATCTGGTCAGGTAGGGAGTCTCTTGTTATTAAGAAAGACAACTGTAAGGCTACTGTAATTGTAATTGGGATTAACTGTATTATTTTATCCAATGTATAATTAGTTTTGTTTACTGTTTTACACACATTTAACATTTTCCCTGTCAATCTGTTTAATTTCAGAAGAGTGTCATCAGACAATTGCTGAACACCCAGAAATTAAAATCTACCTCTGACATCAAGACACTTTTGACATATGTGTAGATGTGTGCTTTGTCTCTAAACTGCTGTCTTGGAGGATTCAAACATCTGGCTCTATCATGCAATTTTTATTTTATTTTATTTTATTTTTTTTACTTTTGTACATATTTGTACTTGGGAAAAAAAATTACTTACTGTGACCTTTAGGTTTTGACATCCTTATTGTGACTCAATCTACTGTTTTGCAAATTTTATCCAAAGAAGTTTTTTTTTTACATCATCACATCTTATCATTTTCTCTAATTGTCATTTCAGGTGTGGTTTTTCCCCACATATAGATAACTAACCACATAGCCTATTTGCACTTTTTCCTTTTGTTTCAGGTTTATATATTGTCATGCTGTGGTTCCCCTGAAGTCCTCTGACACTCCTGAGGGAGGCCCACCTCACACTTTGAAAATGCCTGATTTATACCATGAAATTGTGTTGATAATGATGGTAGATGAGATGTCTAAAGTCTTTGGACAAACTGCAATGATACTGTGTCAATAACTGTGACACTGAATACTGACACCTGCTGGACCTGGAAAATCCCTACAAGAAACCTGCAGACTCCTCATATACACAGTAAAAAAAACCATGTCATTGTGTTTTAGATTGTATTATTTCGTATCTTCATAAAATTGTAAAATATCTTTGGTGTTTTTTAGATACAGTCAATAAATAATGAGAACATGTATCATGACATTGATTGTTCTTATTATTGTTTATTTATTTATTTATTTATTATTGTTATACTTCTTTTATTAAATTTATCCAGCTGTAGAAAACATCCGGTCACACTGTACAGATGATCCTACAACATTTAACTCTCAAGCGACCAAACTATTTTACTGAATGAAATAACCAAGTGGTGTCATTTATGACCCCATTGTGCTCTGTACAAGATCCCTTATTATGAATGGCTGGTTGGGGGTTTATCATACCCAAACTACTTCCTGCATTTAAGACAGGTATTTTATAATGATCTAATGTAAAATGTGTTGGCTAATAATACTTTTATTGCAAGAAATAACCAAAACGCGGATTTTAAGAGCATTACATTTATTTAGACAGTCCTTGTCAGTTCCCACTTGTAAAAAAAAAATATATTTTTTTATTATTATTTATTTATTTTGCCACATTAAATGAAAATGTACATTATAAAAAAAATAAGTTTGAGTAAAAATATTTTGACTTATGTTGAGCTGGCATCAATAAAAACAATTTGCTGACAAGGGAATATGCTAAAACTGGTAAGGAAATCATCCTACTCAGAACATATTCCATCAACCTATGGAACTAGTACACTGTAGAATTTGCAGTGTTAATTTGGAGACAATGGGACCAAATACACTCTAGAAGAAGTTAAATAAATTCTCTAAGTGTTGATTTAACACTGCAAAATTTACTGTGTATGTGTCTGTGTTTAAAACGAATACCTCTCAGAGATATGATCATCATTGTCCGATGCTGACTAATCTCCACCAGTAGAGCTGTTTTCATCATTACTTTGGGCTTGAAGTTTCAGTGTCAATGTTTCAGCAGCTGTAAATCTTGATACCCTAGGCCTGTTAGCCATGGTTCACTGCAATACAATATAAAGTACTGATTAGAAGTGGAACATTTGAATAAATTGTAAAAACCAATGCTTCTCTTTGGAGTCATAAATGACCCCACAAGAGTCTGTGATGTCTATGCCACACCAATTGGCTGATCCCTGCAAAAAAAAAAAACTATGAAAGTGTGCAGGATTAGTAGACTGATGAACTTATGCTAGGAAAGAAAATTAAGATAAAAAAAAAATAAACATTAAATTATATGGCTGGGGGTGTAGAGTAAATGCCCCCACACAGTCACTTGAAGGTTAACCTGCAGAAAATAATATAAGATAGATCATGTGGAAACTGTGACAGGAACAGAATGAAACAATTAAAATGAATACCTTATTTTCTGCTATGAAATACAATAGGTCCAACACAGTGGAAACCTGTCTTTTAGCTTAATAATAATTATTGAGGCATTTTGCAATGAACTAGGGACAGGGGGGGTAGACAGTGAATTTCAACTGCATCGACCCTGAATGTTTTTGTATTTTTTGGAAAATGTTAAGAAATAAAGTGTTTTTAAAAAGAAAGAAATACACATATTATAGTCAAAGTGACCAAATCAACTTATTTTCACCTGAAATGCTCAAAAATGATGTTTTCATATGTTTGTCTTGAATTTCCTTCGAAAAGGTGTTTATTGTGATCAGAAGTGGATGATATAGTGCAGGAGTGTCCAATCCTGGTCCTTAGGAGCTACTATCCTGCATGTTTTAAATGTTTCCCTCTTCCAATACACCTGACAGTCATTCCAGGCTTCTGCAGAACTTGTTGATAGGTTTATCATTTGAATCAGGCGTGTTGGAAGAGGGAAACATCTAAAACATGCAGGATAGTAGTTCTTGAGGACCAGCATTTGGACACCCCTGATATAGTGAATATCAGTGTAATATGGTAGCAGACGTACAGCTCTATTTTAAAAACTGTTTCATCAGTTCATGAAGTTATAAGCCTAACCTTGATCTTTGGCCACACCCACCTCTTCCCATCAGTGATGTGTCTCCTGTTGCACTGTGTGATGCTCAACCCCCCCACCCCCCAAGCTGCTTCTAAAAATACTGTGCATGACAAAGGAGCGGTCGACTTCCTGTTGGTGTGAAACCTGAACCTGAAATGACTTGCTGACGTGTGAGTGAGGATGTGAGAGTGACCTCAGCATCAACAAAGAGATGGAGGCGGAGCAACTTTGTGTTTTCTTCACACTGATTGGCCATTGGTTTGTCCCAGTCATGTCAGTGTGAATAAGAAGCGTCTGATTCTGATCATTTCATCTTGACTACAGAGCATCCACACTCATCCTAACTCTAATCCATGGCAACCGTCGTCCCAGTGAGTATTATGGTCTGACTTTGGAATTTATATTAATAGATGTATTAGTAGATAGTAGATATTATCAGCCATGTGTTTAACACACACAGATTTTGTAGAAGCCTGAACTGTAATTTTGACTTTATCTTATCCTTATTGTTTTTGCATTTAGTAGTTTTTAACCTCATCTAATCTTTTCTCCTTGATTGTATTTATTTTTTCAACTTGTTCACATTTTATCTCCCAAAATGTATATAGCTCATGAAATATATAAAATAAGTGCATGGCAGTGGGTCCTAAGCTGTACTACTGCGTAATATAAACTGCTGTTCCAAAAGAAAAAAAAGATGGTAAAACTAAATAAAAAGGTGGAATAAACTAATATTGTTGCTTTAAAAAATTACAATTACCGTTGCTGCCATAATCAATACTTTGGAATAAAAACCTTTCATCCATAGTGGTCACTCCAGCTATTGGGTTTAGGGTTCGGGTTCATGGCTTTTTTTTGTTCCATATCACTTGGCACTTGTGCATCATCCCATCATTTTTTCTGTGTGTGTGTGCTTAAGTAAACAACTGCTAAAACAAATAAATCTAAATGATCAAGTGTCAGTCCTGTAAAGGAATCTGCACAGCTGATTGGTTTACACATCCTGTGTGTGTGTGTGTGTGTGTGTGTGTACGCGCACATGTGTGCACGTGTGTGTGTGTGTGTGTATTTGTGTGCATGTATCTTGGGTTACTGATTGCAGGATTGATTAAGTCTGGAAGTCATGGGACACTGGCTTGTACACTAATTAAATGTGTGCTTGTGTGTGTGTGTGTGTGTGTGTGTGTGTGTTACATATTTGGGGGCCAATAATGTACATTTCAAAAGAAACAAGTCACATTAAAAATATCACAACCTTTGTAACTCAAGACGTAACAAGACATAGATTATTTCTTCTTATTATTAGTTATCTCTAATTATTTCTGATTATCTCTAATGATCTGAGCACTAAATCCCATGTGTAGTGGATGTAGTTTCAGGTATATGCTATTGTCTGTGTGAAATAAATGAAAAAAGCACATTATTTTACAGAAAAGAACACATTATTATTATTATTATTATTATTATTATTATTATTATTATTATTATTATTATTATTATTATTATTATTATTATTATTATTATTATTATTATTATTATTATTATTATTATTATATCTATTCAGTGTTGAGGGAAATACTGAGAGTAATAAGCAATACTATAAATACTGGACTAAGTCAAAGTCATGTCATTAAATGTCTTTGAAACCATTCACATGTTCATCTGCTACATTGTATTCAACCCTCACCCTGACCCTACAATAGTATATCATTATAATATAGTAAAAGTACTAGAGTAAAAATACTGTAGTAAAAGTACTTTACTCTTTCCACCCCAGTGTGCATCCTGCTACGCTCGCAGCAGTGTTCAGCCCCTACAGCTGTTTGGGTGGGGCCCCAGGCGGGGGCACAACCAGCCCCGGTTCACCCGAAGGGGTACCTGCTACACCCCCAGACCCAGCCTGGCTGGAGACGAGTCTGCGCTGACCCTGCGGCAGATCTGTCGATTATTGAAAGTGATGAAGCAGGTCAGGAACCGGGAGAATGCCACCACCGCCAGGTGAGACAAATGGGATAAACTTGAATAAACATAGACAGTTAGGGTTAGAGAGTTAGAGGCTTGGGGATTAGAGTTAGGGGTTAGGGTTAAAGGGTCAGGGTTAGAGTTAGGGTTAGAGAGTTAGACAGAGTTGTGTCATATTTACCCAGTGAGTAAATATCTAATGTTCTTTAATATTTCCTAATTGCTATTATTATTTACAAAGCAACCGTTTTGGTCTGTTCATGTATATGATAAACATATTTTTAATCAGTTCATGTAAATGATGATCATTATATATATTTTAATGTAAATATTTGAACAGAATACATGCATAGATAATTCCACGATTTTCCCCCTCCAATTTCATATCAGTATTTTTATGGGAAAATCTGCAGTTTTGATTTCGTGTCATGTAACTGTGATGAATAAAAAGTCCAATCATATGACATGGAAGCTATTAACAAAATCAATGCACATTTTCCAGTACTAAAGTAATAAAATAATAATAATTTTTTTTTAAAGTACTTAAATAAGATAAAACAAGTGTATTATTTGTGTAGTGCGGTAATAATACCTGGTGTGGATATGAGTCACTCGGTCACATGCAATTATCTTCTACTCAGTTATTTATATCAAATCAATTATTTACACATAAGTAATCAAACATTTCAGTGTGTAAATAATGTACTACAGTATTACTACACTGGACAAATAAAGGACAACTTTGCAACTTTAATAACATAGAAACAATTGGATTTGACTGCTTCTATATTTATTTTATTAACATTATGTAACTTTGAAAACATCTTTTCAATAGATTTGATAAGGTATGAAAAATTTACTTTTCTCATCATTATTGAAAAAAATAGAACAAAGAACTTTATATTGAAATATCATTAAAATATTAAAGTATCATTAGATTCAGACACTTAAGTATCTTGTAAAAAGTAAAAATGAATTGATTCATTTTCCCAGAAAGTGTCCCAGAAATATTTGTATCATTTCTCAGGAAATAACGGAGCTTATATGAATGATTTATGCAACTGGGACCCCATATGCGTTGATTGAACCAGGTCAAAGGTCATGTGTATAAAGTGGAGAAAAAAAGAGGAATGGGACTGAAAATGGAATAATTCCAACTTTAACAAGGCAGTCAGAGATATCAGGCCATTTCCTTTTGACAAATTGTTTGTCTTGATATATAATAATAAATATATGGCTAACAGTGTATTTTACTTACAGTTAGTCTGTCTTAATTTTATTATTATTATTATTATTATTATTATTATTGTTGTTGTTGTTGTTGTTGTTATTTTTATTACTAATAATAATAATAATATGGGTCTTCAACCCATTATGTGGAAGCTAAATGTAATTAGTGATGTAAATAAATAGGTTCAAAGTACCTTCAATCTGTCTTTTAAAGCCTTAATTGTATATTATAGAAATCTAATCCATTGTAATAATTATTTTTAGTTTAGTTTAGTTTAGTTTAGTTTAGAAGATGTTATTATCCCAGTGAGGGGTAATTATTTGTACAGCCAGCAGAGAAGACAGTAATACAACACAAAACAAAACAAAAAGAATTCACAAGCGCACAATAATACGTGGGACTGACCATAGCAGGCTATTGATGAAACCAATTGAGGTGGGAAGAAATTAGTTTAAGAGTCTATTCGTCCTACCCCTCAGTGCTGTGTAGTGGTGACCAGAGGGGAGCAGCCTGAAGTGGTTGCCTGGGGTCAGCCTAGCTTTGGCTTTCTTGGTGACCCTAGTTTTGTACAAAACCGAGAGCTCATCCAGGCTGACCCCTGCATGTTTCACACACCTCTTAATGATACTATTTAGCCTGTTTTTGTCTTTTATAGTGAGGGACCCGAACCAGCAAATTTAAAAAAAAAGTTAAAACCGATTAAATAAAACATTTTCATAAAAAAATATCAACATTAAAACTTCTCAACTACCCATAAAGATCCATATGATCCTTAAAACAGGACATGTTAGGCTAACCCTAAAAACAGGACATGGAAGCAGAGAAATTAGAGGAGCATGTGTGATTATTTTGTTCTGGGTTAGGGTTTGAATAATTGACATCAGACTCCTGTTCCCTCCCGGTTTGAGTTAGTGTTAGCTTTAGCGTTAGCTGATAGAAACTAACGACAGTTCTTGTCCGGTCCAACAGCATCAATAATAGAACAGTACTCTGCATGAGGGTTTATGTTAGTATTCGCTGATGGAAGCTGAGGGTTGAACACACAACTGAATGTGTGCTTGTTAAGAATCTGTAAAGAATCAAGGTTTGTGCAGAAAAAACATCTACTGTCAAATGTAGAAAAACATAATATATGATTTTAGAAACAAGCTATTGGCTTACAGGGAGCCTTCTTTTGCATAATTTGACATGCCAGCAGTCATCAACAGGGATATTGTGTGTAGACATTTTAAGGGTGTGAAAGGAGAGGAAACACTGGAGGCAGACTCCTGAAAAACTATGCAGAGCAGTTGGCTGCCATTTTTAGTTAATTTTTTAAAAAGTCTGTCCAGCTCTGCAGGGTCCCACGCCTCTAGAAGGACTCTATTATTGTACCAGTGCCCAATGGAAAAAAACTAATTAATTGAATGATTTTCGCCCTGTAGCACTCACCTCTCTTATTATGAAGACCCTGGAGCGGCTTATTAAGGCAGACATCCTGAGTTCAATCCTGGGCAATTTAGACCCCATACAATTTGCCTATAGAGCAGGGATGGGGGTTGATGATGCACTTAATACCTTACTTCAGCTGGTACTGGGTCATCTTGACGGGGCACAGACTTTTGCCCGCCTGCTTTTTAGTGATTTTTCTCCTGCTTTTAATTGTATCCAACCATGCGTTTTAGCTGACCGTCTTCTCAATGCACATAGTCTTAATCAAAGTTTAATGTGCTGGTTTGTTGACTTTTTAACTGACTGATCATCAAGGGTGAAGGTCAACAGTATTTGGGGGGCGGTGGGGTTGGGGTGGCGGGTGGGTCTTCGTGTCCCGGGCCGTCTGGGTCGGCCTTGGTGTGCTGGGGGGGTTTGTAGCTGCTCCCTCTTGCTCCCCGGGTTTGCGTCGTTCACGGTGGCCCGGTGGCTCTCTGGGGGCGGCGCCCTGTAGCTCCTACGGCCCGGGATGGGGGGTGCCCTGTTGGCTTTGCCCTGCCTTGCCGTGATTGCTGTTCAGGGCTTCGGGGTCCTTCACACTTGCATGTTTGATCGGGTCTTGCCAGCTACTGCTGAGTTCCATTTCAGTGAATAATGGGACCCGCCTGAATGTGCTGAGAATCTCTCCAGAATTTCTACACTAAACTCATTCTCTTCTTGCACTGGTGTCCCCTTCTGGCCTATTCTATTCTATTCTATTCTATTGCATTCTATTTTACACTATCAAGTCATCCACAACTATGATGCTCAGTATCGTTTTTGTTTAATTATTTATTTATCGAATCTCTTTTCTTTTGTGCTGTTTTGGTTTTCTTCTCTTTTTTCGATTTATTTATTTTTATAGATGGACAGTTAATAGTTGGGAATAACACACCACCTTTCAATCTTTTAACTGCAATGGCACTGCCTATTAACTTCTTTCCCTGTTCGTCCTGTCTGTCCTGTCCTGTTTCCCCCACACATCACTGAGGTGTAGCACTGCCCTCCCTGGCTTATAATAGAGAGTTCTAATAAAGTATGTTTGCTCAGCTTTCAGGGAGGACCGATGATGGTCACACACATGCACTAAATATTAAAGTATTTGGCTGCAAGACTAAAAAATGCATTGATCTCAAACAATGTTGACACCCTCTCTGTGGTGTTAAACAATGAGAACAAATGCAGACAAAAAAAACCCCAAAAAACAGTATTTTATCTAATGTCCTTTTATCCTCCACTGGTTCACGACAGAGCTGTGTCCTTTCACCGCTTGTATTTATTTTATACACAAACAAATGGAGCAGTCAATACGCAAACAGGCACATTGTGAAATTTGCAGATGATTCAGTGATTGTGTCACTCTTTAGTCATCTGGACACTGACCACAGTCCAGTGGTGTCTGATTTTATTGACTGGTGTGAGTGTGCACTTCTGAATATTAACGTGACTAAAACAAAAGAGATGTTCATTGATTTTAGGAAAAAGCCTCCACCAATTTCTGCTACTTTTATTAATGGCCAACCAGTTGAAAAGCATTATACGGCAATATAAATGTCTGGGTACTATTATTGATAATAATTTGTCTTTTGAGGCAAACACTGATGCAGTCTGTGCAAAGACTCACCTGTTTTAGGGTTGATCTAACATGTCCTATTTTTTTCTGTTCAGGAAGCAGGGCTCCTCGACCCCAGGTTCACCCCCAGGCACAAAATGGGAGAAGAAATGCGTCCCCAGTTGTCTCAGATATAAACGCAGCATAAAACGCATCAGCTGACCCATGCTCCATTTCCTGTTGGTGATGGAACCCTCAGCCCTGGGTATGAGTCTCAGAGTGATACAGGAGTTCTTCAGCATCCTCTTCTACATATTCATCATCATCCCCTTACATGAGACCATTTCACTTTGGACATTTCGCAGTGTGAAGGAAGGTGGTGTTCACTGGACTTTGAGCCATTAGACAGAATAACCCTAACCCTGACCCTAAACCCTAAATGCTGAAGTGGACCACGACAGAAACACAAACAACAGAAGAATGGGTTTTGTTCTGGGAGAAACACTCAGGGAGGGGTATGGTTATTCTGGGTCAGGGTTGGACTAACCATGTCCTTTTGTTTAAGGTTCATTTAACCATGTCCTGTTTTTTAAGGTTAATATAACCATGTCCTGTTTTTAGGATTAGCCTAACCATGTCCTTTTTTTTAAGGTTAATTTACCTATGTCCTTTTTTTAAGGTTAATCTAACCATGTCCTGTTTTTAGGGTTAATCTAACCAGGGCTGTTTCTTGCTATACACAGGACCACTAGAGGCCTCCAAAGCTACTGTAGGGTACAGCCTCATCTGAGAATCCACATCACTGTCTATGTTCTTTAAGTGCTTATGTGGCACAAAGACATTTTTCAACACTTTTTTTTTTCAACAAATTTTAACATGTCATGAATATTGTAGTTTTATAGTTACGATTGTCGCTGTAGTATTTGCCTGTTGTGCTTGACAATAGTGTGGTTTATTGTACTATGTTGTTTTTCACCAGAAGGTGGCTGTGGTGACATATGAGAACAAACTGACTCTGATTGGGGCAGAAACAGTTACATTAGCATTCGCTTTAACTGTGTTTACTGAGCTATGATACCGAGTCAAGTGCAAAAAGTACAAGTACAAAACTGTTTTCTGTGTTACAGGTGGGTTAAGTACAAAAGTATTCTATAAATAATATTGTAATGTTAATTTAAACATAGGGCTGTTTAATTGGTTAGGCTTTAATGTTGGAGTTATTCTTTTTGTTTTGAGTGTACCCTAACTGGCGTTATGCTAGGTAATGCTAACTTACGTGGGGTTGTGGAATATTGACAATGACCATGTATTGCTGTTTGTTTTTTGTGCATAAAGGGAGAGGGAACTTTAGAAATAAATCTGACTGATTCTCTATTGTTTGTGTTTGACTGGTTTATTATTATTATTATTATTATTATTATTATTATTATTATTATTATTATTATTCAGTCCTTTTACATGAGAAACATCACTTATAATAAAACTAGGAAATTGACCTGTGATAAATAAATCATCTATTGTCATCCAATTTACTTTCTGGATAAATTCCACATTAATTTTCAGTTTAATAACCTTTGACATGTCTTTCTGCACATTGAATTTAACACAATGTTTTTCTGCTGCAAAAGTGAATCCTTGTTTAGAAGTGTTTCCCCTGGACATTTTATGTGATGGATGGATAGATGAATAGGTCCAGGTGGTTTTGAAGAGTCATGTATCTAAATCCATAAATCACATACTCATTATAAACACATTCCTATGTGAGGGATAAATATTTCTGTATTTTAAAGTATAAATGCAGTCTGTGGGTGAAAGTATGGTTACGTATTAGCAATGTAATTGTATTAGTAGTATTAGCAGTTATAGTACCAATAGTCCCAAAAGTATACATATTAGTAATAATACTTGTAGGGAGTTTTGTTTTTATTTTGTCATACTTCTAGTAACAGGAAATCTTCAAATTCTCTTGTTTGCAGCTGTTGTCACAGGTGTCATTACCATGACAATGGGCTGTATGGTTGTTTCAGACACAGACATTGACCTTACTCAAAGTAAAATAAATAAAAATCTGTAAAATTACTGCCAAACTCCCGCAAAATTAGGAAAATCCCTAAAAAATTGGTGAAAACTAAGGACCTCAGGGTCAGATATGTACTTTTTTGCATACCGTGACAAATGAGCAATGGCAATTTAAAAACACTAAACTCACCTGGAACAAGAAGCTCCATTTGGTTCAAATTTGTATTGGTTTGAACAGGACGGACATGGCACCAATCTTGTCATTTCACTTCCGTTGGAATTCTATTGCTACATATTTGGAAAAGATCATTCGTTTGGCCAGGAGGGCAAGTTATTCAGACACTACACATTACAATTTCTACTGATTGCTCTGGTGACTTGCTACTGTCCAAAGTCAGAGTTCGAGTTATCCAAGGTGGTTTTGAAGAGGTAAATCACATCCTCATGAGAACCACACCTTGCAGAGGAGACAAAAATGCCTGTATGGTGAAGTAGTAGCACTGGCAAAAAATACATTTTTTTGGTTTTCCCATTAAGAACGCATGGGGTTATGCATTTCATTTTTCTCCAAAATCCAAAGGACATATCATTACAATAAGACCACATGTATAATCGCTAGGTCAAGCCGAACATCTTTCCTGTCTTCCATATAATGATATGATGTCTTGTTTGGGAGTTTTATATATATATATATATATATATATATATATATATATATATATATATATATATATATATATATATATATATATATATATATATATATATACACGTTATGCCAGCCTGGCAGCAGAAGCAGAGGAACGGGGATGGAATGTGGCTGAAACGCAAGGACCCAACATGGGCCGGCAGAGGAGGGGGAGTGCCC
This sequence comes from Siphamia tubifer, assembly GCA_020466265.1. Classification (NCBI taxonomy): domain Eukaryota; kingdom Metazoa; phylum Chordata; class Actinopteri; order Kurtiformes; family Apogonidae; genus Siphamia; species Siphamia tubifer. The sequence goes on from CM035788.1 coordinate 39,543,799, forward strand.
ACCCTTCAACGCACCCCTGGGACTGATCCACCAGGAGGGGGCCACCCACGGCAGAGGGGTGTATTGTGATAAGGGCCCGAAACACCCCTATGAGGCTGTGGCACACAACTGAAGATGCATTGGAGGGAGGCCCCCCCACCTGTCAACATCATCCACCCCACCCAGAGGCGTGCTAACTACATATACCTGAAGTGCTGAATTAAGTAGGGAGATAAACAACTAGTCCTATTAAAAATCCTGTATAGTTATATTATTTTGGACAGACTTTTTTGGCAGGTTTTTCCACATTTTTAACAAAATCCACACTTTGGATCATTAAGAATTTTGTGTGTGAGTGTGCGTGTGCGTGTCAAACAGCGTCCACAGCTGATCAGACAAGTTGACTCTAAATGTTTCATGACACTGATGCTAAAAAAGCTAACTCAGTGTGTGTGCGTGTTTCTGTAAATGTGTGTGGACAGAACATGTGAGGTTTCAGGTTTGGATTCTCAGGAAGCTGAAGCTCTGGTGTCTGAACAAAACAGAAGGTGATACTTCAACTGCACACAAAACACAAAAGACGCACATTACACACACACACACACAACACGAAACACACATCAGTTGTGTGTACTTTGTAAAAAAAACAAACAAACAAAAAAAACAGTAAAATATTGAGGAATAAGATCTTCCTAGTCTAGTTAGTTAGGGTTAGGGAACTAGACTTATGTGTGTATATGTATATATATATATATATATATATATACACACAATATGATTGGACTATCCTACATTTATAAATATATTACATAGAACTAGACGTTCTTACATTTATATATTATATAGAGCTACACTTTCCTACACACACATAATTTATATGAAACTACTTTCCTATATTTATACATATTATGTAGAACTAGACATTCCAAAATGTATTAGTCTGACACAGTGTGTCAGTCCTGTTAAAACCCCTCCCAATCTATCATTGTGTAAATGGGCTCTCTCTTCTCTCGGTGTGTGTGTGTGTAACTGTGCTGGGTAAGTTACTTTGAAAAAATTATTAATTACAATTACTAGCTACAGCCCCAAAAATTTAATTGAGTTACTAACTGCGTTACTCCACTAGCAAAGTAATTAGTTACCAGGAAACTTATTTTTGCATTACTTTTTTTTGTTTGTTTAAAAATGTCAAAGAAATTTAAAAAACTGTTAAACAGTGTATTAATCCTTGTACTTTGATGTTACTTTGGATGTGATTTAAAATGCTTCCTCAAAAACACTATCAAAGATCTTTATGACCAATTATCAATGGTAAAATTTAAACAACCTACGACAGATTAAACAGGAAATACATTTTAAATACTGAAAATGCAACATTTGTTGAAAGTTACTTGAATTTGTTCAAAATGTTAATATTCTTGAACTTTGCATTTAAGTATACAGGTGAACAGGTAGTGATGAAATAATGATGTATGTAAATTCTTATTCTATTATTAGTGGAAAAAACAATACAATGATGTCTGTATATTCTTCTTCATTTATCTACTGAATTCTTATGAACAACAACTTATGTTACAATCATTTGAAGTGTATACACCCTTTCTATTAAGGCACAGCAACTTGCTTAAAAAAGAAATTCGCAAAGAGAAAAGCAACTCTGTGTGTGTGTATTTTACTTGTTTATTCTACGGCCCACTAGAACATTGCGACAGCTCCCGTTCACTTTGAATTGACGTTCCCAGCCTTCAGCTTTTTGTTTTTAGAACCGCCCACTGTGCTGTTAACGCCCGTTGCCAATGGCAACGAGTTTTGTCACCTCAGATTTACATTACCATACCACTCCGCAGGTAATTCGGCCACTTTCAAAGTAAATGTTCACTACATTGTAACGGCTATTTTATCCAATCTGTTGTAGTAGTGGTAATAAGCTGTAATAACCCATAGAATAAGCGGGATAATTTATTGTCCACGAGTTACTATCAGAAAAACATTCCCAGACGGGGCTGAACAGCACCCCGACACCATTGTATTTTACAATGTTACTTTTGTTTACTGCTGACATGTAGTCAAAAGGTCCCAACTACAGTTTAAGTCTAAAATTACTTATTTGTGTTCACCATAACTTTCAAAACCATGGCGATTTTTTTAATCTCCACTCATACCAACATTAACAGCTGCTGTTTTTGACACCGTTCATATACTGACTTCCTTTTTCCTGTAGAAGTGTAATCATTCTAAGGAAAAAGGCGTGGGACAGACTCTGGTTTCAACTGGCAAACAGTCATCCCCAAGATGTAGTGTTCTGATGTGAAGTGTCTGCTGCCGACACAAGAGCTCCCTTTTTTAATTATAAAATTCGTCCCTTCATCCCGCCGAATAGCCTGGACCCATTTTTGTCTAGCTTCACCGTTAACAGGGAAGGAGTGGAATGAAAGATATAACTGTTTCTGAGCATTACAAGAACATGCCAGTATGTTACGATAACTTTTGGTCATTGCTAGGTCATAATTGTCATTTAACTTTTGCTGGTGCGGAATTAGGGTTACTCTCTGCTTATGTATTTCTGGTGCAAAATGCAGTTGTGAGAAAGGTTTATCGGAGGGTCTCCCAGAAACCTCACAGTGCAAAGAAAGTGGTGGCCGGCGTGTGTGAGGCTGAGGCGGGAACCTGGGCAGCAAAATCAGTGGACCAGAGGGTTTCAACCCCCCCCCACAGCAAATTGCACCCAGTATCTACATATAAATCTGCATTAAAGTTATTTATGTTCATTCACCAGGTGTAAATATGATTAAATTAAAATGTTTTGTCAGTAAATGCACCACACACACTGAAGGTCAAAGGTCACTGTCAGCTTTTAAACCATCACTAGAAGATGTGAGTTCGCCACAGGATGCCAATTTCTTTTGAAAAACATTTTTGTTGGTGCGATGTTGAACGGAATGCTACATATATCACAGGTTCATTTTGAAAAACCCTTTTATTTGCGTGTAACTGAACACAAACACATGATGTAAGTTTTATTGTGAAAAACCATTTTATTTATGTAACTGAATACAAACATACAGGATGTACATTTTATTTTGAAAAACACATAATCTGAATGTACATAAACCACATCGCCACAATTTTTTTCCTCAACATCATTCACAAACTACAGAACAATTTGAAAAATGCTATAAAAGGGAACAGTGCTGGGGGACATGGGGGGGTCAGGGTCTGGGTTAGCACCAGTTACCAGGATAAGGGTCAGGGGGGGTCTGGGTTAGCACCAGTTCCCAGGGACAGAACACAGGAACTAACACAGTAAGCATGCAGAGAGCAACAGACACGGGGGGGTGGGGGGGGAGGGGATGATGGGTAAAAACCTGTGTAGGATGCTGCTGCAGTGGATGATGGGTAAATATGGAGGGGGGGCTGCAGTGGTGGATGGTTAAATACTGGTGGAGTGGGGGGTGCTGAAGTGGATGATGGATACAAAAGAATGCGGTGGTGCCTGTGTCAGATGCTTTGGCTCACCACAGTTTGACCAATCACAGATTATTGGGGTTCGTGGTTCCCAGGACGACAGTCCAGTGGATCATTACTAAACCTACAATTGTCAGTCTATGATGCAACAGGTTAGGGGTTATGGGTCACTAAACATCCGACTGTTAGACCATTTACACCAAAGCGAATTTTCTATCAGCACAGGAAGCGGTTAACCTGACTGCCGCCAGATGGTATCGCATGATACCATCTACCACCCTTCTGCAATCGATCCATTTTCAAAGGAGGGGCCTTATCTAAAATCCTTGCATGGGATTACATGAAGAATATGTCCGTCATTTTAACTGACTCGGGACTACTGAACACTAGCTGGCAACATCCGTTGCGAATGTCGTCATTTCTTCCTCCCAGTTCCATTGCTGTAAGCCCAGGTTTACCAGCCTCTTTGACTTGGTCCTCTATCAACGCAACCAGAGGAGATACCATAATAACGATGGGGTTCTGCACTTGTCCCGTTTCTTTAGCCACCAGTGCAGCCATCTGATAGATCAAACTCTTGCCAAACCCGGTCGGAAGAAGTGCAAAAATGCTATTGACATTAACAAATGCTTCCAAAGCTGTCCTCATCTTTTAAGGGATGAACATGTGTTATACAAAACAGTGAAAATAGCCGAGTCAATATGGACCCTCGGATATCTAACACACGCTGTCATTGTTGTGTATATGACTACACAGCTGTCGCTTCTACTTCACATCACACAAGCCACAACGCCACCGGGTAGTCCAACCCTGCGACATTGATTTGATTTTGAAGAAAACCCAAACCTGACACAGCCAGATGGTGTGAGTCAGGTTAGGAAGCACTAACCCTAACCCTGAAACTGGTAAAGGTGTGGCCTGTAAGAGCCACATTAGCACTGCTTAGAGAGCACAGACTGGGACATGTTTAAAGAAGGTTAGGGATGTTAGGGTTGGGGATGAGGGGTAACAGACAGGGAACGCACAGATGTGGACGAGTATGTTAAAACTTTTTATGTGTACACGCGCATATGTTCAGAAGTGTATGGACGATGTCTGTGTTACAAAGACCGTTGTTAGTAAATCGTGTTTTTTTTCAGGACCCAGGGAACAAGAGATGCCTGTGGCAGGGCATCCAGTCTATCACAGATTACAAAACTGCTAACCCTAACCCCGTCAGGAGACTTTCAGCTTTCTCAATAAACTGAACCAGTTGTTTGGATGGGTTAAGGAGCTAAACACCAACCATCACAACAGATACTCGGGTTTGAATCAGAGAATGTGTGGAGGATGCTGAGAAAAGTCAATGCATGGAAGGCCTCCCGTTCCAGTTTACATATGGGCCCAATCGCTCTGTAGAGGACACTATCTCCTCTGTGGTTCACCTGATCCCGGACCATCTGGAGGGTAAGAACAGCTACAGGCGGTTCAGCTGACCCTGGAACATCTGTAGAGTAAGGACATCCATGCAGGGATACCATTTTTGGATTTCAGTTCAACATTCAACACGAATATCCCCTTGCATCTGGTGTGCAAACTGGGGTTACTTGAGCTTGGGCATCCCCTCTGTAACCCTAACCCTCTGTAACTAGCTTCTGGCCTTAATGACCAACAGGACTGTCTGCTGAGGTGAATAAGACCTATCTCCCTGATAGGCATGACCCATGACTGTCATCCCAGTTTCAAAACAAATTGTGCTTGAATGTTTGTGGACAACACAACAGTGGTTGGTCTCATCCAAGATTACAATGAAGTGGCCTCTAGGGAGGATGTGAGGCACCTGGTGGACTGGTGCAGGGTCAAACCATAACCCTATGCCTTGGACTGGAAGGCTCTGCAGAGGGTGGTGGGGACGGCAGGAAAAATAGGGCCCCCCCTCCCCTCCATCCAGTACATTATCTGGCCAGAGCACTGCCTCTGACCCCTCACACCCACACTGTGGGCTGTTCACATTACTGACTTCAGGCAGGACGTTCTGTACCATCTGGAACTAGATTCACAGACAGTCTGTTCCCCCTGGGTTAGGGTTAGAACAGCTGAAGGGTTTGGGTTAGAACAGCTGAAGGGTTTGGGTTAGGGTTAAGTCTAAAACTGCTGCTGAAACTGTCTTTGGAAAAAAAGAATTAATCAGCTCTAGATAGGTGTGTTTTTAGTCTGTTTTTATTTTTACAGAGGACCCTAACCCCTCAAACCCTAACACCCCAACCCTAACTCAACCCTAATCCTTCTAACCCTAAACCTACTTCCTCACCATGCTGGGCTGGAATTATTCTTTGGCTTTAAACATACACTTCTTTTTTTCTGTTACTTAAATTTGATCTGAGGTTTTGTTTGGTTCTATTTAAAATCTGAACTGTGGACATTTTAAAATCTGACACCAACAATTTATTAACAATTAACATGCCCTTCAGACGAACCCCACCATAAAAGCTGAATAGAAGTGTAAAAACATAAACCAACGGTTAGGGTTCACTGTGGTGTAAAGGGTAAGGGTTAAGGTTCACTCTGGAGTAAAAGGTTAGGGCCTGCCCTGGGGTAAACCCGCCCTGACCAACAAAATGTCACATGTAACAGAACAACAATATCGCTTTGAAAACATGGGAACTATTGAACACAAGGCGCAGGGTTAGAGTTAAGATAGGCTAGCCTTAACCTTAACCCAAATCCAACAGATCCATAAGGTTAGTGAATTTAAAAAGAAAAACCCCAAAAAGGCAACAGTCTGTTTACATTTCAAATACAATTCACTTCAGTGTCAATTTCCCTGTTTGACAGAAAAACCATTGACATTCACACACTCATACGTGGGGAGGGGTATCTCTGAGACACCCTCCCCACCTCCATATACTGATACAATCACTACATGGACTACATAAAAAAAAAAACAACAACAACAACAAAAGAGCATTTGTCAAAACATCTCACATGGTAAAATGTAGCAAGAATAAAAAAAAAAAAACAGTTCAATATGTCGCTGTTGGTTTTTTCATCTGGTTAAATAGTCACACATCTGTAGTATGTACAGGCTGACCTTTGACCTGACACATCTGTAGTATGTACAGGCTGAGGAGAAGACTCACCTCTGACCTCTGGGTCATATTTGAGTCCAGGCTGAGGAGAGAAAGAACAAAAGTGAGTTTTTTTCAGATGCTGAGGTCTGAGTCCAATACTGGAAAGATTTGGGTCCAGAGTGTTTGGGTTAGGGGGTATGAACCCTTCTTCTACAATGATTCACTTCAGCTAGTTTGGTGGAGGTCATATCATTGATACAGACACAATAAAATATCTTATCCGATATATCTTATTGTTATCATATGTTATCTGTATGGTTCAACTGCAGCAGAACTCCTTCCTGAATCTGCCTATTCCCAGTGACAGAAGAAAAAAATGAAGTTGAGAAATTTCGTGCTTCCTTCATACAACACCCAGGGGTTGGGTTAGGACTGTCAGCATTAGGGCTAGGTGGTGGTAGTGTTGGGCTTGGGGGGGCTAGGACCTGTATCAGGCTGAGAAGAGGAGATCTTTGTCATGACTGCAAACCCAGATAACCCCAAATCCTGGCAAACCCCTGCTAACCCCAAGCCTAAAGCCTGACCCTGCCAACCCTAACCATGATCCTGCAAACCCCTGCTAACTCTAAACCAGGGGTTAGGACCATGCGTTAAGATTGCAAATGGAAAATGTTGGTCATTGCTGCAAACCTCAGGACCAGAGGTGGGTAATCCCAGTTCCAAAGAATAAAAGTCCTACCATGTATTGGTTCTTCTTGTTCACTTCATAGAGGTGATTCCACTAAATATCCATCTACCTGGATGAGGAGTTGTGCGGTTGGAATAAAAACATGGCAGAACTTTTACTCTTTGGAGGTGGGATTACCCAACTCTGGTCAGGACCATGTGTTAGGCTGAAAATGGGAGATGTTTTTCCCATCACTGCAAACTCTGCCAACCCTAATCCTGCTAACCCTAAAAACCCAAACTCTGCAAACTCTAATATTAACCACTGTTAACCCTAACCCATCACTGCACAGGGGAAAACCTGAAGCCCTTTCCTTCATTGGACTGAAAACTAAATAGGCGAAGGCCTAATTAATATGAAGAGTCAGAAAGTCAGAACTGCCAAATAATAAGGTTGAAAAGACATGAACAAGAAAGCAAAGACTAATGTCATACAGTTCCTTTAGGGAATAACTGAAAATAGGTGTTTTTTCCAACAGCAGTCTGGGTTAGGGTTTGGGCTCCTGCAGTGCTTTTATGGGTTTAGAGTAGGGGTGTGCGATACAATATTGATGAATTTTGTTTGTAAAGCCCTTAAAATTTGAAATCAAATCTTAAAGTGCACAGTGAAAGATAAAAACAAAAAGATAAAATCAACACTTTTAAAAAATGACAATATTTGATTGTGAATGTTTAGAATGTATTGACGATTATGGAAATGGGGGTGGGTTATACTTTGGACATTATGTACAGCATGGAAACTAGTAAAACTTAAAATGGACGTCTGCACATCTCAGCCCATTTCCACTGAAGCCTCCAACATCCATAGACAGTGTGTGGAGTATGTGATTCTCACACACACTCTCTCTCACACAGACACACACAGTAACCGACTATCAAAGCTAATTTTCCTTCAACTTATCTTTGTAAACTTTAATCTGAGGGGGCAGGATGCGAGTCCTCAATGTCCTCCACATATAGGTCTGTTACGTAATACTACTAGAATAACATCAATATCATGAACTTGTTCAATCAGCAGAAGATCTAAACAGTATGTTCTGCATGTATTTTATTTTCATGTTACTCAAAAGCTACTTCAAAAACTATGTGCAGACTTATGTTCAAGGGTGCATTTAATCAGAGTGTTATTTACATTTTAGTATGATTATGTTCTTGGCACAAGTTGGAACAATTGCAGAAATTAAATTACAAATGTTCTGGAAGGTTCTTTGGCCTAAATTATTCTTTTGGATGGCCATCTTTGATGTAGGGAAACTGTTTGTACAGTTCAGAAACTTACAAATTGGTCTTAAAGATCAATGTCAAGAATCATGACAAAATTGAGATTGTGATTATTATTTTTTTCAATTATGATAAAATATTTCTGGCTTATCACCCACCCCTAGTTCAGAGCATTAGGGTTAAGGTTCCTGCAGTACTTTATGAGTTTAGGGGGTTAGGGTTCCTGCAGTACTTTTATAGGTTTAGGGTTCAGGTCAGTTAGGGCTTACAGACCATTCTCATCATATCACAGCCATAGACGAATGCCTACAATGCAACGTCTACATGTAAATGTCCCTCAATAGAAAAGTTCATGTCAAACAAATCCACTGAAGTTCACTTCAGAATTCACTGACCATGGGTCAGTTTTTTTCCTGATCATGAGCGGTCCACCCATGGGAGTGGATCTCTCCTTCAGTGTGGTTCTCATCAAGATTTCTTCTTTTTCTCCACTGGGTTTTGGAGTTTTATTCTTGCCGAGACAGAGAGTCTAAGGGGAGGGGATGCTTGGGACTTTATGTATTTCTGAGGTTGATTGTTTTTTTTGTTCTTTTTTGCCTTGTGAGGTGACATTGTTGTGATTTGGGGCTCTATAAATAAAATTTGATGAATAAAATGTAATGAATGAGCTGTTTTTTTTTTTTTTTAAAGTCATATTTCAAATTTAGTTTTGGATTTTGTGTAACAGGGTTTCTTTGTATAAAATTTAGCTCCCTTAAATATTAGATCTTTGATCGGTAAATCCTTCCTAAATAATAACTTTTTTGAAAATCACAACCTTGATTTTATGTTTTTAAATGAAACATGGTAGGGACAAGATAACAGTGCAGCGGTTCTTATTGAATCAACCCCTCATAACTTCACTTTCATGAGTGAATTTACATTACATAAGAAAGGAGGGGAAGTTATTTTATTTAAGGACAGCCTCCAAGGAAAGAAAGTATATGGACAGTTTGACTCTCTTGAATATGTTGCTCTCCTGTCTTCCTTCCTGTTGAGCATTTTTTGCAACCATCTATAGACCTCCAAAATACAATGCTAAGTTTTTTGATGAATTTGCTAAATATTTGTCTATTGTATGCATTGACTTTGTGTTGTTTTAGTAGGTGACTAACATTCATGATAACCGTAAAGATGGAAGTGCTAAAGAACTTTTGAATATCCTGGATAATATTGGGCTTTCTCAGCAAAATTATCCAGCACATAACAAGGGATACATACTAGATCTAATTATTACCAAAGGTATTAATAGTTCTGAGGTCATGGTGACTGATGTGGCTCTCTCTGATCATGATTGTGTCCTGTTAAAAGCTACAGACCCCACTAATCCTGATAAAAGGGAGGGTGAGATCATCAGAAAATGTTATACTAATGACAACACCTACGCATTATTTACCAAAGCGTTCAAACCATCACCACTACTGCTCTCAGCTCATGTCGATGACTTTGTAAATAGTTTTAGCTCCAAAGTTCTAAAGGTCATTGATTCCATCGCCCCAATAAGGACCTAAGTCTTCACTGTGATCACTGTGGAGAAACATTGCACTAGTCAAAGCTAAAAAAATAAAAATAAAAAATAAAAAAACTCTATAGATGGGCAGAACGCAGGTGTTGAAAAAACAAACTTCCGGTTAATTATGACACCTATAAAGAAAGTCTGCATATTTATAACCAGGAAGTGAAACATGCAAGGCAGTCCTTTTTCTCTGAGATAAACAATAGACAGAGTAATAATGCACACACAGTTCCACCTGAACTGGTGCCCAAAAAGTCAATGAAATGACTTTGCTGCTTTCTTTACGATACAATATTAAAGATAAGACAGATCGTCTGTAGCTCCAGCTCAGAAAAAATGCTTCTATCACTTGTGCCTTCCTGTCCACCAGTCAATCTGGAACAGTTTGTCCTTCTAGATCACACGGCACTGATGGAAACTCTTAAAACACCTCACCAAAATATGCTGCCTCGACACTCTGCCTACCAAATTATTTAAAAATGTTTTTAACTGTATAGCTTTAGATGTACTGCAAATAGTAAACAGTTCTCTTCCGTCAGGGCACTTTCCCCAGGCCTTGAAAACTGCAGCACTGAAACCTCTTCTAAAAAAGCCTAATCTGGATGCTTCCGTAATAGGCAACTACAGGCCCATATCAAACATTCTATTTTTGGGAAAAATCATTGAAAGAGCTGTTTTCCAACCAATTCATGCTTTTTTGATGCAAAAAATCTTTATAGTGACTTTCAGTCTGGATTTCGAGCATACCATAGCATTGAGACTGCACTGATCAAAGTATTAAATGATGCATAAATCATAAATAATGATGCATCCAGAACATCTGTCTTGGTACTATTGGACCTCAGTGCCACATTTGATACAGTTGACCACAACATACTGCTTGACAGACTGGAAAGGTGGGTGTGACTTACTGGTACTGTGTTAAACTGGTTCAAATCTTATTTACAAGGTAGAGACTACTTTGTCTCAGTTGGTAATTACAAGTCAGTGGGTACACAAAGGTGACATGTGGGCTTCCCCAAGGGTCCATTCTGGGACCGCTTCAACATCTATATGCTGCTCCAGGCTCAGATCATAGAGCATTTCAACATTTTTTACAACACATATGCAGATGATACACAACTTTATATTTCAGTGTCATCGCATGACTATAGTCCCTTACTGATACTGAGTAAATGTATTCATCAAATCAGTGAGTGGATGTGCTAGAACTTTCTCCTGCTTAATGCAGATAAAACAGAAGTGATTGTTTTTGGCCCCAAAAAGAAAAGTCAAAGTTCAGTGCTCACCTTGATTCCATATCACTGAACTCTACAAACCAAGCCAGAAATCTCAGTGTAATTATTGACTCAGACCTGAAATTTAACAATCATTTAAAAGCTATTACCAAGTCTGCCTATTACCACCTGAAGAACATCAATAGAATCAAGGGTTTTCTGTCCAAACCAGAACCAAAAAAACTCATTTGTGCATTCATTTTCAGTAAATTAGATTATTGTAATGGTGTCTTCAATGGTCTAAACAAATCAATCAGCTGCCAGAGTCCTGACCAATACCAGAAAACTGGACCACATTACACCAGTCCTCAAATCCTTACATTGGCTTCCTGTGGGTCAAAGAATAGAATTCAAAATTTTACTCCTGGTCTAATAAGGCACTAAACGGCCTTGGACCCAAATACATCCTAGAACTGCTAGTTCCCTATGAAGCATCCGGAGCCCTAAGATCATCATGAACAGGTTTACTGTGTGGTCCCGAAATCAGAACTAAACAAAGTGAAGCAGCATTCAGTTATTCTGCTCCTCACCTGTGGAACAAACTACCTGAATAACTGAGGTCCGCTCAAACTGTAAGTTCATTTAAATTAGGCCTGAAAACATTACTATTTACTGGAGCTTTTACTTAGATTCTTAATTGTGTTTTTAATGTTTTTGTCTCTTACTTTAATTTTCTTTTAACGCATTTTAATTTTATGTAAAGCACCTTGAATTGTCCTGTACACGAAATGTGCTATACAAATAAATTTGCCTTGCTTTACATGCGTGTGCTGAAACAGAATCTGAACTTAACTTCTTTTCAACCAACATTTCCTCCAACTCATGCACACTTTAGTGTTTATTTAAAATGCTGCAGTAGAGTTTTTATGAGATATGATTATTGCAAAAAAAAATAATTACAAGACAATGTAGATTTGAGAATGTTCAGACTAGTGATACATAGATTTACCCGATATGGTTTTGGATAGTGCCTCGAGGAAAATCTACCTGCATCTGATGCTAAATGGCTCTTTTCTGGCCCATTTTGTAAAACAGAAAAGGGTTCCTGTGATACTGTCTGAACTGAGTGAAAGTTCTGGAACCATACATGGGTCAGCCAGCATTTTGGCAGTGGTTTTCTGTATAACACAGAGACTTTGTGGTTGGCAGTGGGTGTGATTAGTGACAGACAATTGTTGTTTTGTTCAAATTAAACTTGGTGCCTTCAATGATCTTAGAGCGCAGCTGAAGAACGAGGAGAGTTTGAGGGGGAAAAAAAAGGGGTAGAAACAGGGAAGTGCAGTGATGGACAAATGCCTCCTCAGGTTTGTATAGAGTTACAGAGTTGAAGGACTTTGTGACTTTGAGGCAATTAACACCCGATACAGGAGTCAGGGGTCAACGCAATAGTAATAGCCTGTACTGTCCTGCGACTGGCGGATTTCGCTGAATAAATAGCATACACATGAGGATATGGAGGTTAGGGCTGGGGTTAGGGCTGTCTGTTTTATAGGAGAAAAGTCTTTGTAAGAGGAAGAGTTTATAAGCACTGGGGCACAGCATACCCACCTCCATCTGCTGTGTGTTGCACAGTGTGATCCTGCAACGATCCCAAGTCACTGAAACGCTCGCCGCACCAAACACACTTGAACTGTCCCTCTCTAGAGTGTGTGCTCTGATGTTTTGTCAGGTGCTCGCGCTGTTTGAAGCCCTTGTTGCAGTGGTCACATTTGTACGGCTTCTCTCCCGTGTGCACTCGCCGGTGTCTGTTCAAGTCTGATGAGTATTTGAAACGTTTCTCACAGTCAGGGCACTTTAGCGGTTTTTCTCGTGATGGATCGCAGCGGTGCTGGACAAACTCAGATGAGGACAGAAAGCGTCGGTCGCACAATGAGCACTTCAGGGGCTTCTCTTGGCAGTGAGAGTTCTGATGGCGCTGTAATGTGGAACTCTTCTTGTAGCCTTTGCCACATACGTCACACTTGTATGGCTTGTCAGGGGACGTGTTTGATGACTCGCCGCACTTGTGTCTGAGCAGCTCTCCTGACTGGCTGAATTCCTTCTGGCATGAGGCGCACTTGAACAGGTTGTCCATGCCATGGACATGCTGGTGGTAGAGGAGGTGAGAGGGCTGCATGAAGCCCTTGTCACACAGGTTGCATTTGAATGGACGGTCAGTGGGGTCTTTGTGCGTGCGTCTGTGGCGCACCAGGGCATACTGCTGCTTGAAGCTCATCTGACACTCATCACAGTGGAAGGGACGCTCTTCTGAATGTGTGCGCTCATGTTGGCGAAGGTCTGAGGGGCGCTTGAAACCTTTGCCACAGGTGGCACAACGGAATGGGCGTGAACCTTGTGGGTGGCAAGGATGATGTAGGAGCTCTGAAGACTCCTTGAAGTGCAGCTCACATAAGTTGCATTTGAACAAGTGTTCCCCAGAGTGCACATACATATGACGCACAAGGTGAGACCGATGCTTAAAACTCTTTTCACAAACCGCACATTTGAAGGGCCGCTCGTTGCTGTGTGTTCGCTGGTGGTGTTGTAGGTGTGACGACTGACTAAAGGCTTTGTCACATGTGTCACATTTGAAGGGCTTCTCTCCTGTGTGCACCCGCTCATGCCGAGTCAGTTCCGATAGATGTTTGAAGCCCTTCTGGCAAACCGAACACTTATATGGCCGATCTCTAGCTGACGGAAATGGTAGAATGGATGAGCTACTGCTGGCCGATGCACCATCACTATTGGCTTGTTGGGAACTGTTTGCCGAGTTGGGTGTGGCATTGCCGGAAGAACCGGGTCTGTAGGTTTTCTCACATATTGAACATTTCATGGGGTTGGTGCTATTGTGAGATGTGTGATGCTGGGCTAGAGAAGTGAGCAAGGAGAAGCCCATCTTACACACCCCACAAACAAAGGGTTTCTGCTCCACCTGAACACACTGATGCTCCAGCAAATCTGTGGCCTGGTGAAAGATCTTCATGCACTGCGTACATTGGAATGACCTGTCCTGACTCACCATGCACTGGTGCTCATGTGGGTTAGCTAGGTGAGATATATCGTGTCCACAGGCCCCACACTTGTGCCCCCCATCCACCTGTAAGGTGGTCTGCTGGGCCTGGGCAGAGTGCTGTTGCTGGCTGTGCTGCCCACCTCCGTGCTGCTGGTTCCCTCCTCCATGCTGCTGGTTCCCGCCTCCGTGCTGCTGGTTGTGCTGGCTGTGTTGTCCGTGCTGGGGCTGCTGTTGCAGAGATGCAGCATCTGGCTGTAGCACAATACCATAAACGGCACAACCCAAGGCGTTCTCTGCTCCTGGAGGAATGGCGTGGACGACTGGAGGAGGGGCAACAGCATGTTGCTGCCACGCCTCCGTCATGCGAGCTCGGGTGTAGGGATTCAACTTGGCAGCCGGTGTGGCCCAACTAGGAAGAGAAGACAGCAATTGGTAGATATTGAATTATAAAAACAAATGAATGATATATTATTATTTCTTTTGAAGTATCAAGGTTGATTTTTATTTATGTAAAAGTATAAGGTACTAAATTACTTTGACATTCTTTAGGGTTAGATCATTTCAGGTTTATAGCAAGATTTATAATGATAAAAACTTCTATCAACATCAAAATGGGTCATTCCATGCTAATGGGTAAAGCAAGTCAGAAAAATAAATGTAACAATTTTCAAAATTCTTTTGTAGCTGTTGTATCTATGACCAAGATAACTCGTCTTAATTGTATGCTCGAAATTTTCAATAACGCGTCATCATATCCACTCAGTTGCGGACGTTAGGTGGACAGAATTCTAGACAGAAAATGGAGATAATCTATCACTAAAAATGGCACAAGCATAATTAGAAACAATTAATAAACATTACTGACAAGCATTCTTGAAAACTTGACCTGTTTCGTAAAGAGAATTGGCCTAAATAACTAAAATTCAAAATCAGTCTCTTTAGAAAATTATATACTGCCTTTTAGAATTCATACTACCAGAGACTATGTGTCAGGAATCAATTAAAACTGTTTGTTTTAAAACATTAGATGATTAACTTTATTAAAAACTTGCAACTTCAAAATCATTCAGAAAATAACATCTCAAATGTCAGTTTTAATATAAGGAGTTTGGGTGGTTGCGGACATCAGGTGGACAGAACAGTGGTAAAATTTGGAGCTGGAAACTCAATTAACACATCTTCAATTTATTTAAAAGTTCATCAACGCAATATGCTTGACGTCGTAAATATTTGAGAGTATAGGGGTGAATAAACAATATGTGATGGTGCAGAGTGGTCATTCATTGAAATTCACGATCTCAATGCAAAAATAGAAGGCGGACGTCAGCTGGTAGCGGATGTTTCTTACGTGGACAGACTGGCTTCCCCCCGCTGTACTCGCCATGTTTACATCTCCTCCGCAGAAAGTGCCTACGTATCACGCATATTAGGGACTCCCCGCGATATGCTGTAAACGTCATCGGTTCATGCGCTCAATGAAGTGGGTTTTCTCTCGCTGGTTGTGGACGTCAGGAGGTGGACAGAAAAGCGTCTACTCGTATTTGACAGTGCGCTCAGGTTTAAGTTGTTTATTGTTACTGATGCCAATCATACATTTATTTTAGCATCCCAAGGACGAATGACTCGAGATGTCATGACCAGATATCAGCGCTTAGTTTAGTATATACTGGCCATGTTGTGTCCGTCAGTTTTGTCGGACGGACATGACAACGTCCGCTACCATGATTTTGGAAGCACGTTTTGTTTTTCTCGGTTTAGTTAAAGTCACGTTTAAAAGTATATTCGCACAGTTTAAGATGACAAAGTTATTGAGAAAATGTAAAAACCCGGATTTATTTGCCTGTAACATGTTTATTTTGTCAAAAAAAAAAAACACGATTATGGATTTTTGCAAAATTTTTACTATTTTCTGTCCACCAATAAAAATGTGATTTATTCATTATTTCCAAACTACTGAATATTAGCCTTTGAAAATGTCTTCAGTGTGAGTTTGTTATCTATTGATTTTGAAATAAGTGGTTGGTAGATTATTTTATTATGAAAAATTTCAATGGAATTTAGCCTTCTTGAATTACTCATTAACGTGGAATGACCCAAATATGAGTGGCATTCAGTAAAGCAATGAAACACAAATGTAGTTCAGTTGATAATGTAATCAAAATAAACAGTAATGCCTAAGGAAATGTTGATTGTGTGATAATGATAATCAATGTTAAATTACATGTGTTTGTTTCAGTAATTACCATACCATTACCACTGTCATCTTCTGCAACACTGACTCCCCACTAAAACCAATGCAGTTGGATCAATGACAGTGGATGGACATAGGTTTGGGTTATATTTTTTTTTGTTTTCATGACATATTTCCATGAAAAAGGTCACCTCTTCTTCAGTTCTTTTCTGTTTTGATAGCAAAACCTTTGAATTTACTCTGATGAATTTACTCACTCGCTCCATTAAACAAGCAACACGTAAATTAGAGAGGCAATGGAGGCGATCCAACTTAGAAGATTCTCTCAATGCCTGGAAAAATAGCCTAATAAAGTATAAGCAAGCTTTGCGTACAGCCAAAACTAGATATTACTCATCCATAATAGAAGAAAACAAGAATAACCCTAGATTCCTGTTTAGTACTGTAGCCAGACTGACAAACAGCCACACCTCCGTGGAACCAGTTATTCCATCCGCGCTCCGTTCTGATGATTTCCTGCAGTTCTTTAACAATAAAATATCAACTATTAGAGAGAAAATAGACACATTTCTCCCAAATATTAGATCAGAAAAAGTAGCACTTTCAAACCTAGGCCCTTTAATAAATCCCTCTGTAACACTAAATAATTTCACCACTGTAGACCAAACTGATCTCATATCTATTATCATGTCTTCCAAGTCAGCCACCTGCCTCTTAGATCCAATTACAACAAAACTCTTTAAAGAGATTCTGCCCCTAATTATTAGCACTGTCCTAAATATAATTAACACTTCATTAACTACCGGATATGTGCCGCAGTCATTTAAATATGCTGTTATTAAACCAATTCTGAAAAAGCCTACCCTAAATCCTGACATTTTAGCCAATTATAGGCCTATATCCAATTTGCCCTTCCTGGCAAAGGTTTTAGAACGAGTAATAGTTAAACAGCTGTACCAATTCCTGCAGTATAATAGTTTATTTGAACAGTTTCAGTCTGGCTTTCGTGCCCATCATAGCACTGAAACAGCGTTAGTTAAAGTTACTAATGACTTATTATTAGCCGCTGACATCGGATTAATATCGGTCCTGGTGTTATTAGACCTTAGTGCAGCCTTTGACACCATTGACCACAGTATCTTAGTGCACAGATTAGAATGTGAGATAGGTATTAGAGGAGCAGCCCTCTGCTGGTTTAAATCACATTTATCTGATCGCTACCAATTTGTTCACGTCAATCAACAATCATCGCAGTCCTCCAGAGTTAATTATGGCGTGCCCCAAGGGTCAGTCCTTGGGCCTATTTTGTTTACACTATATATGCTCCCTTTAGGTAACATCATTAGAAATCATGGTATTAATTTTCATTGTTATGCGGATGACACACAGCTATATTTATCGATTAAACCTGATCAGTCCAGGCAAATAGATAAACTAAGTACATGTGTGCAAGACATAAAGACTTGGATGAGTGCCAATTATCTTTTATTGAACCCTGAAAAAACTGAAGTCGTTATAATTGGTCCTAAAAATGCGAGAGACTCCCTACCTGACCACATAGTTACTCTGGACAGCTTAAGTGTAACACCCAGTGCCACAGTTAAAAATTGAGGAGTTTTATTTGATCCAGATCTTTCATTCAAAATGCACATTAACCAAACTTGCAGAACAGCCTTCTTTCACCTGCGCAACATAGCCAAAATTAGGAATATTCTGTCTAAAACGACTGCAGAAAAATTAATTCATGCATTTGTTACATCATGATTAGATTATTGTAACTCCCTACTTGTAGCGTGTCCTAAATATTCCCTAAAAAGCTTGCAACTGGTTCAAAATGCAGCAGCAAGATTATTAACAGGATCTAATAGAAGAGAACACATCACCCCTGTGCTCCAAACCCTTCATTGGCTACCAGTTGAGTCTAGAATTGAATTTAAAATCCTCCTCCTTACATATAAAGCCATTAATGGTATGGGCCCCTCTTATCTTAAAGATGATCTGGTTCCATACCAACCCAATAGAACCCTTCGTTCTCAGAATGCAGGTTTATTGAAAGTTCCTAAGGTTTCTAAAAGTACAGTAGGAGCTAGAGCCTTTAGTTATCAGGCCCCTGTCTTATGGAATCAGCTTCCCTTTAATATTAAAGATGCCGACACAGTCTCTACATTTAAAATCAGGCTTAAAACATTCCTGTTCGAGAAAGCCTATGATCAGGTTAGTTAAAAAATTATGTGGTGTATGAGTCACAGTTCAGTTTAGACTGCCCTAGGAGTTAGAATGCTGGGGAAGTACAGTACACTGAGTTTCTTCTTTCTTCTCTTTCTCTCCCTCACACCTGTTTCTGTAACTTTTACAACCTATCTTTCATACCAAGTCTGTTCATGACTAGTCACCTGGTGTCACCTTTTTTCTCTTGTACATACTATTTTATATTTTATATTACTATTACTATTCTGAGAGTGACACCACCTGCCGGAATAGAATTCCATGTATGTGCAAATGTATCTGGCGAATAAAAAACGATTCTGATTCTGATCTAATACAGATATGCTCCAGAAGAAGCAGTTACTGAAGTAAGAAAGCCTGACCTAGTGTCCTGGGTTCAGTAATGGGCTGTGAGTTCAACCATGTGCAGAAGAAATGACAATAACTCACTCCATTTCAGTAAATGGGACTGAAGAACTCCAAAGAGTGGTTGGTAAAGGGGCCGTGACGAAGAATGTGATGAGTGGAACAACAGTCTGTAGAAGAAAACAGCTGTGTGGAGATCAGATGGATGTGGAGCAATGGAAATAACCCACAACTTCCACTGTGGTAACTGTTTAAAGACAAAAGAAGTAGAAACATATAAAAAATAAACACAGGTACAGGTGAGTTAGAGTAACAGAGTGAAGGATATGAAATAATACCACGGAAAAGTAAAGAGTCCTTCCAGTTGCAGATACAGGTGCAGTTGCTTATCGCAACATCAGCTGAATATATGTTTTCATCTGCTGGATGTATAAATGTGTTTGTGTAATGCTGTCATTAGTAAAAATGCTAACATTAGTAAAAATAGGTCCATGTAATAACTCAATTAGTAAAAATGCTAGCATTAATAAAAAAAAGGAACATTAGTAAATATAGGTCCGTGTAATGACGTTTTCATTAGTAAAAAAATCAATAAAAATAAAAAAGCCTATGTAATGACGTTTTCATTCGTAAAAATGCTAACATGAATAAAAATAGGTCCACGTAATGACTTTTTCATTAGTAAGAATGATAACATTAAAACACACGCACACATATGTCCATGTAATGACTACTTTATTAGTGAAGATGCTAACATTAGTCGTTAAGAACAAGGGGTTGTGTGAAGCTGTCACATTGGAAACAGCAGATATACACTCATTACCATACACCCTCAAAACCGAACAATAAGTCACACATCTGTAGATTCCATGCATTTATGCATTTCATCACTTTGTTCGATGCTAAATTCCAAATGCTTGGGGATTCGCGGCAAAAACTGGAAGCCAGCGTCTGCGCATCATAACGTTTTTCGTCTCCAAGCAAAGATCACCGTTACCATGATAGCTTTGCTAGTTAGCCTAGCTGAATGCTAACCTAGCCAAAGAAACACATAAGCCAGCCGCAGGAAGGAGCCAGCATTAGCAGGCTAATTGGGGGTAACTAGCCTATTAGCAACCCCGCAGCGATACGTTAGTCATTGAGTAAAATATGTAAACAAAGGTGAGAAAATCCACTTTTACTTACGTCTGTCATCCAGCTCAGCCTGGGGAATACCCCGGACTAAATGCCCGTGTTCCCGACTCTACTAGCTCAAGCGCCTAAGCTAAGTGTCCGCTTGAACATCCGCAAACACAGCCTGTTGTTCCAGTACTGAGGCTTAAATGGGGGGTTTAAGGGGCTTTCAAATGAGCCAAAACACCCCCACTAAAACCTAATTGTTCTCGTAAATGTCTGTGTGTCCCGGAAGGTTTTATTTGGCTCCTAATTCATTCTCTCAGACGAATTAAAAATGCTCATTTTGTCTTAAAGTGCTAGGTAGCAGTCGGCTAGCATCTGAGCCCCTGCGCGCGCACGGGAACATGAATACATCAGGATTTAATTGACATGCTCACACACACACACACACACACACACACACACACACACACACACACACACACACACACACACGCACGCACGCACACAGACATCACTAAAATTAAAGTACATCAAGATAAACATGAACATAAATAAAAATGTTGCACTTATAAAAATCCATTTTACAAACATTTGAACCAAAATGACTTTAAACTAAACTTAATTAATGAATATGCCCCATTTAAACCAGCCTTAAACCACTTGAAATGAGGGGAACCACTAAAGGCAGCGCTTTTGTAAATATTAGAATTTATTGAAAATTACAAAATTGGAAGACTCATAATAAATCATACATCATACTCATATTGCTTTGGGTTGAGCATACACACTGTTATACATTAACCATACATATGAGTATAATACCAACAGAAAATTAATTGAAAACAAAACAATGACATTAAAAAAACTTAAGACGGAACTAATGGACAGATGTGACCGTGTTTCAGTCGGATCGTGATTACAGGACAACGGTTTTGTTTACAGGGAAAGCCGGTGCCGACACTGTGTGTGAGTTAAACAGGTTTGGACGCATTAACTGGGTCTTCTTCAGCACATGTCGACGTCTGGACCCGAACCCGAACAGACCCGAAACCTTTTAATCAGTTTGGTCAGTTTGATCTGGTTCTCAGACCTAAAGGTGTGTGTGTTGTATGTTTTAGAGCTGTGTGTTGCATGGTTCAGGGTTGTGTTCTGTATGGTTCAGGGTTGTGTCTATGTTTCAGGCTTGTATTGTATGTTTTAGTGCTTGTGTTGTATGTTTCAGGCGTGTGTTGTATGGTTCAGATATGTTGTATGTTTCAGGGTTGTGTGTTGTATGTTTCAGGTTGTGTGTTGTATGTTTCAGGGTTGTGTGTTGTATGTTTTAGGGTTGTATGTTTCAGACATGTATGTTTTAGGGTTGTGTGTTATATTTTTCTGGGTTGTGTATTGTATGTTTCAGGCGTGTGTTGTATGGTTCAGATATGTTGTATGTTTCAGGGTTGTGTGTTGTATGTTTCAGGTTGTGTGATGTATGTTTCAGGTTGTGTGTTGTATGTTTTTGGGTTGTATGTTTCAGACGTGTATGTTTTAGGGTTGTATGTTTCAGACATGTATGTTTTAGGGTTGTGTGTTGTATGTTTCAGGTTGTGTGTTGTATGTTTTAGGGTTGTATGTTTCAGACGTGTATGTTTTAGGGTTGTATGTTTCAGACATGTATGTTTTAGGGTTGTGTGTTATATTTTTCTGGGTTGTGTGTTGCATGTTTCAGGGTTCTGTGTTGTATGTTTCAGGGTTGTGTGTTGCATGTTTCAGGGTTGTGTGTTGCATGTTTCAGGGTTGTGTGTTTCATGTTTCAGGGTTGTGTTGTATGTTTCAGGGTTGTGTGTTGCATGTTTCAGGGTTGTGTGTTGCATGTTTCAGGGTTGTGTTGTATGTTTCAGGGTTGTGTGTTGTATGTTTCAGGGTTGTGTTGTATGTTTCAGGGTTGTGTGTTGCATGTTTCAGGGTTGTGTTGTATGTTTCAGGCTGGTGCAGGATGCTGGTTTGTTACAGCAGCTCAGAGGATGAAACTGAACCTGGAAATAATGCAGCAGTGAAGAAGAGGAAGACTTCAGAGAAAGAGGAGGGTGAGGAAGTGTCCTTAAAGAGGAAGAAAGACAAAACTGAGGAACAGCTCACCAAAACTAGGTTAGTTGAAGTAACATGAACATTAGACTGATAGAAGTGATATTAGACTGATGAGCCATACAATGAAGCTTTAGGAAAGAGTAGGTGAGGCTGGACTCCAGGCAGACGTGAGCATTTGTGAGCAGCAGCAGTATGGTTTCATGCAAAAGAAGAGTACTTATAGGGACAGTATTTGCTTTAAGGATGTTGATAGAGTAGTCCAGAGGTCAGAGGGAGCTGCACTGTGTCTTTGTAGATGTATAGAAAGCTTATGTTTTTTATGTTGCCTGTCGCTCATTGGCTTATGTATTTTAAGTTGCCTGTCCCTCATTACCTCCACCAAGGAGGTTATGTTTTTGCCAGAGTTTGTCTGCAGTGTTGTATCTGAACGAGTTCATTGAACGATCGTTCACGAACGATATCATATTTTTGACGAACGTGAATGACCCGTTCACTTTTGCCAAATGAATGGGAAGTTGTGAACGCGGTTATTCTGGCATCTGTTGAACTGCGCTCTTATGTAGTTCACATTTCATTCTTATCACATTGTAATTATTGAGTCCTATAAGGCATAAAATGGGATCAAAACACAGCATTATCATAGATGTCATTTTTGTATTATTCTGAACAAATTTTGGCAACATAATGTGAGAGAGAGAAAGAGAGAGAGAGAGAGAGAGAGAGGTGCAGAGAAAAAGAGTTAAATGTACAGAGTGCGACCGGAGCAGGTGTTGTCCCGTTCTTGGAAATAAACATTGAAAACAAAGCTCACTGAAACACCTCCTTGTGTTCTAAGAACCCGCAGAGGGAAGTTAACCCTGGGGTAAGGCACTTCCGTTCGAGAGGAGGACGGCATTTTCCCCTGATTTCCTGATTACGGTCAGGATAACGTTAGGAACAGTTAATAGTAAGTTTACAATAATAACACAAAAAAAGAATGCAAAAGTTCATTTTGGGATCCATGAACTTCTAGTTCATCATTTGGAAGAATGAACGATGAACTGAACTAATTCATATTGAGTAACTTGAACTGAACTTTGAACTAGTTCCTAATCAAGGTGAACTTTCCCAACACTGTCTGTCTGTTAGCAAGATAACTCAAAAACTTCTGAACAGATTCTGATGACATTTTCAGGGTAGGTTGGTAATGGGGAGATCTACAAATGGTTTGATTTTGGGGGTGATTCGGGGAGGAGTGTTGGAGTCTACCTTGGTGGAGGTCTGCACTCTCTGAGTGCTTTTCTAGTTGCATTATGTATTGTTAGGTTGCCTGTCCATCATTGCCTTTTGTATTTTTAGGTTGCTTGTCCCTCATTGCCTTATGTATCTTTAGGTTGCCTGTCCCTCATTGCCTTATATATTTTTAGGTTGCCTGTCCCTCATTGGCTTATATTTTTTAGGTTGTTGTCCCTCATTGCCTTATGTATTTTTAGGTTGCCTGTCCCATGTTGCCTGTTGACCATGTTTCCAGATGATGTTGATCCGCAGACTGAAGACAGTTCTCTTCATGGTGGACGGATCCGCTCTTTCAAACACGAGAGAGGCAACTGGGCAACTTATGTTTATTTACAGTGTAAGACAGTATTAATAATTAAAGGTCAAAGATTGTCATTACAACTTCAGTCCATGTTCTGGTTAGAGTTAGCCCTTACCTTAACTCTAACCCTTACCATATCATTTTCCCTTAGACCACCCTGTGGCAGAGTTCATGGTTTTTCTGGATCAGCTGTTGTCAGTGTCAAAGGCCCACGGTGTCGCTTTAACGCCACAGGACGAGTTCCACGTCAGTTTGTCTCAGACTGTGGTTTTAAGGCACCACTGGATTCAACCTTTTACCCTTAACCTTAAGGAAGGACTGAAGCACTGCCACAGGTAAGAAGATAAGATAAGGTTAAGGCACCACTGGTTTCAACCATTTACCTTTAACCTTAAGGACTGAAACACTCCCACAGGGTCAGGATTATGGTTACCTGACTCAAACCCTGACCCTACCTTTAGCTCTAACACTAGCATTAGTTTTAATTCTAGCTTTAGGTTTATCTCCAACTCTAAATTTAGCTTTAGCTCTAACTTTATCCTTAGCTTTAACTCTACTTTTAGCTCTAACTCTAGTTTTAGCTTTAACTCTAGTTCTAGCTTTAACTCTAGCTTTAGCTTTAACTCTAACTTTAGCCTTCGCTTTAAATTTAGTTTTAGCTCCAACTTTAGACTTAGCTTTAATTGTCCTTTTAGCTCTAACTTTAGCTTTAGATTCAGCTTTATCTATAACTTTAGCTAACTTTTCAGTCTTTGTTGTTTACAGGTTCATGTGTTCGGCAGAAAAACTGAAGGTTTACTGTAACACCGAGAAGAGCAGGTAAGGAAGTTTTTACTAGGCGTGCTCAATATGGAAGTGTGTACTGAGCATGCTCAATATGCAGGCATAAAAATCTCACCTTTTGGCGAAATTCGCCATTTTGAAGTTAAAAAGTTTAACCTATGTGAATCATGTAGATCCGAGGAGTTTTTTTTTTTTTTTTAAGGGTGTGTGTACGTTGGGGGAGGGGGCATGAAAAGGTATGTTTCCCTTCGTCTGTTTTAAACACTTGTGACATCATTATCCGGAACACTTAACCTAGTTACACTGGCTGCAATTTTACCACTGACAAGCACGTAAACACCACATCTCCCATTTCACGTAAATCCAAATCTTCTACAATGTCCCACGACTAGGGGTATGATAAGACACTCAGCTCATGAGACGTTATAAAAGTTCAAATAAAATAACTAAAATGATCTATTTCTCTTTTTTTCAAGCGCAGACAATATGTGAAAAAACAAAATGTTCTCTGTCAATACAGACTGAAAATAGTACAAACAGAGCCTCACCAAGTATGTCACTGACAAGTAGCTATGCCACTTGTTCCTCTATAAATTGACACTAAAATGAAATGTTATAAAAGTTGAAATAAATAAAAATAGATATTTCTCCTTTTTCAAAATCACATCTGGTGCTTGACAATGGAAGTTGAGGTGTGAATGTATTTGAGCAGCGTTGTGTGTTTTCTTGGTGTTTTCTTGGCAGGTGCATTTATTGATTTGAGTACTGAGCTGTGGTGCTGCTAGAAATGTCTCTACATTGTGCTCGTATTAGCCTCGATGTACGGCATTGTTTGCGCCTCGGAGTGCACACCTGGCGCCCACAACATGGGGAAACGGCTGGGTAGTGAGGTCCAAATAATGTCCACTTTAAACTTTGAGGGAGGGAGAGACCGCTGAGGCAGGAGATGACAAAGCGCTTAATGTCGCACCGTCACAGTCTGCATATTGTCCGTGTCTTATCACTCACTCTCTTGCCATTTATCATTTCTGCCGGGAACCCAAGATCTCACCAAATTACATCTTGCAAGATCTCGTCACAATTGTTTGCTATTTTAAAATATATAACCTCCTAATGCCGCTTACCTTCAATGAAATGCTGACGACAAACGTAGGCCCATTTAGACTTGGGAGACCAGGGAGTTCCATCGCTGTTCACCCTATGAATTACTTTTATCCACTTGGATCGCTTCTCTCCTTTTTCCATCAGAATTCTGAAGAATTATATATTTCCCTCTTGCCAGGCATGTGTGCTGCATCCATACACAATGCTAGATTTATGCATATTGATTGGAAACCGTCAGATTTCGATCGATTTTTGGGTGTATCAGGGCTGTAGTCCGTGCTTGTCAGTGGTATCTACGCAAATGTTTACCCTTCCTAAAATGGCGGCGCGCGTAACTAGGTAAAGTGTCCCGGATGATGATGTCATTGTGAATCCATGTATAATCTGCTGTGATATCATAGAGCAGCATAGGTACCTTTTCACGCTAATCTCTTAAAATGAATGAAATTCAACTTCATCTTCATCTACTGTCTTCTTCCGTTTTATTTTGGTG
This sequence comes from Siphamia tubifer, assembly GCA_020466265.1. Taxonomy (NCBI): domain Eukaryota; kingdom Metazoa; phylum Chordata; class Actinopteri; order Kurtiformes; family Apogonidae; genus Siphamia; species Siphamia tubifer. The sequence continues at coordinate 39,569,968 of CM035788.1, forward strand.
AACTTTCATTTTGTTGTGGAGTGAATTTGCAGCATTTATCTCTTGCAGTTGTTTTGGGAGTTTGCATGTTTTAGTATTTGCAGCATTTGTCTTCCCCATTTTTTGGGGGGTTTGTACATTTTTGCTTCTGCTTCATTTCTCTTATTGTAGCATTTTTTTCTTGCAGTGCATTTCTATTGCAAATGTTTTATGTGTTCGTTTTTAGTTGTGCATATTTCTTGTGTTTGCAGCATTTTGTCGATGTGGTGCGTTTGCCACCATAGTTTGATCCATCTAAACTGGCAAAAACCAGCGTCTTGTGTTCATGGCTCTGGCTCCATCCTGGACAAGATATGTGTGTTAAGACTAAAAGCTACTGAAGTTGTTGTGTAAATTGTTATGTTGCTATTTTCTCAGTTGCTACTATAGCTTTTTTCACCATTCTAAGTGATCATTCTTCTGATCATTACAGCTTTAGTAGTTGCTGGTGTGAACACAGTAAAGACAGTGGTTTAGTACTAATGTGCCACTTGCACTAATAAATGGTAAATGGACTGCACTTATATAGCGCTTTTCCACCTTCATGGTGCTCAAAGCGCTTTACATTAGCCTCACATTCACCCATTCACACACACACTCATACACCAGTAGGTTTCTAAGGTCTAAGGTCAGTTCTACTGGGGGCCTAAGTCAGGGTTCAGTGTCTTGCCCAAGGACACTTCGACATGTGGACAGCTGAGACACGAACCGCCAACCTCTCGGTCATTGGGCGACCCACTCTACCAACTGAGCCACAGCCGCCCAAAATATCCAAACATTATCCTTGCAGAATGGGTGTGTTAGACGAGGAGGATGCTGCATCCGTGAAACAACTAAATGTGGGAATTAAATGCTCCTGGAAGTGGGCATGGCTCAAGCTGGAAGGGAAAGTGTCAGTGAAGGAAAAGGAGCTTTCCTTTCATATAGGGGATATTTAAAAAAAAAATGACCGGCAGGGACAGGGTGTGTTCTCAGCCAGAAGGATGTTAATTATGCCAATAAAGACAGCCATGCCTTAATGGCTCATGTCCAATCTGACACTATGTATTATGTGGTTTCTTAGACTTGGTTTGACTGGTTCAGTGTGTCCTCTGTAAGGTGGAGCTTGATGTGACACTGTATATTTGTAATCAGTGGGGGACTAAATTGATTCATTAAATATAATCTAGTTCCACATATTCCAAATGACCTTGTTTTACCTGTGAAATTCAACCAAGTGATCATTGAACCATCCAATCACCTGGCTGAATTGGACAGGTAAAAGCAAGTCATTTTGAATATGTCGAACTACATTGTAACTAATTTCCCCATCACTATTCATCATGCAGCAAATCAAACTCTGTAAATGATGTGGTAGTTTTACATTGTCTACAAATGTGGAGAATTCTTGAATTGTTTCCAGTGATAAACATGGTGCAGTTGTTTTAGAATCTGGTGACCCTTATGCTTCAATGTGTTTCAAGTGAAGGAAGAGTGTCCTTTCTGCTGTATAATTTGAGTGCCCTTTAATTTTATGCTCCATCAGTTGTCTAGTTGATCAATCGAATTCAGTTAACTGTAAATATAACATTGCATGACAACATATATATATATATAAAAAAAAAATGTTCCTCTCGCCCCACGTGGGCGGTGTCTCCTTCAGACTCGGGTCCTCTACCAGGGTTCTGCGCAGGATCTTAGCTGTTCCTAGCAATGCACTCTTTTGTACAGAGATCTCTGATGTTGTTCTGCTGGAGCCATTCTCCCAGCTTGGGGGTCACTGCCCCTAGTGCTCCAATCACAACTGGTACCACTGTTGCCTTCACACTCCACATTTTCTCTAACTCCTCTTTCAGCCCTTGGTATTTCTCAAGCTTCTCATGTTCTTTCTTTCTGATGTTGCTATCACTGTGGACTGCTACATCTACCACCACCACTGTCTTCTCATGTTTATCCACCACCACTATGTCAGGCTGATTGGCCATCACCATCTTGTCAGTCTGGATCCGGAAGTCCCACAGGATCTTGGCCTGTTTATTCTCTGTCACCTTTGGGGGGTTCTCCCATCTTGACCCTCGGACCTCCAGTCCATACTCTTTAGAGATGTTCCTGTACAGTATGCCCACTACCTGGTTATGCCTCTCCATGTATGCCTTGCCTGCCAGCATCTTACACCCTGCTGTGATGTGCTGGACTGTTTCAGGGGCTTCTCTACACAGCCTACACCTGGGGTCCTGTCTGATGTGGTAGACCCCGGCCTCTATTGCTCTGGTGTTCAGGGCTTGTTCTTGTGCAGCCATGATTAGTGCCTTTTCCAGCCACTGGTATGTCTTTTCCATATCAGCCACTTCCTCAATTTGCCGATGGTACACACCATGCAAGGGTTTGTCCTTCCATGATAGCCCCTCTGGTTCCTCGACCTTACTGGGCTTTTGTTGCCTGAGGCATTCACTTAGCAGTTGGTCATTGGGGGCCATTTTCTTGATGTATTCCTGGAGGTTCGCCGTTTCCTCCTGGACAGTAGTTCTGACACTTACTAGTCCTCGGCCCCCTTCCTTTCGCTTAGTGTACAGCCTCAGGACACTGGACTTGGGGTGGAACCCTCCATGCATGGTAAGGAGTTTCCTTGTCTTGATATCAGTGGCTTGTATCTCTTCCAGTGGCCAGGATATTATCCCAGCTGGGTATCTGATTACTGGCAGGGCATAGGTGTTAATGGCCTGGATCTTATTTTTGCCGTTCAGCTGACTTTTCAGGACCTGCCTTACCCTCTGTAGGTATTTGGCTGTGGCTGACTACTGCCTATATATATATATATATATATATATATATATACAAACCGGATTCGGTTGAAGTTGGGAAATTGTGTAAAATGTAAATAAAAACAAAATACAATGATTTTAAAATCCTTTTCAACCTATATTCAATTGAATACACTACAAAGACAACATATTTAATGTTCAAACTGATAAACTTTATTGTTTTTTGCCAAATAATAATTAACTTAGAATTTCATGGCTGCAACACGTGCAGTAGAAGTTGGGAAAGGGCATGTTTACCACTTCGTTACATCACCTTTCCTTTTAATAACAGTCAATAAACGTTTTGGAAGAGAGGAGACTAATTCTCTTAGCTTCTCATGTGGAATTCTTTCCCATTCTTGCTTGATGAACCGCTTCAGTTGTTCAACAGTCCGGGGTCTTCTCTGTCGTATTTTACGCTTCATAATGCGCCACACATTTTCAATGGGAGACAGGTCTGGACTGCAAGCGGGCCAGGGGAGAACCTGGACTCTTTTACTTCGAAGCCTCGCTGTTGTAACACGTGCAGAATGTTGCTTGGCATTATCTTGCTGAAATAAGCAGTGGCGTCCATGAAAAAGACGTCGCTTGGATGGCAGCATATGTTGCTCCAAAATCTGTATGTACTTTTCAGCATTTATGTTGCCTTCACAGAAATGTAAGTCACCCATGCCATGGGAACTAATGCACCCCCATACCATCACAGATGCTGGCTTTTGAACTTTGCGTTGATAACAGTCCGGATGGTCCGCTTCCTCTTTGGTCCGGAGGACACGACGTCCAGTGTTTCCAAAAACAATTTGAAAAGTGGACTCATCAGACCACAAAACACTTTTCCATTGTGCATCAGTCCATTTTATATGAGCTCGGGCCCAGAGAACCCGGCGGCATTTCTGGATGTTGTTCATAAACGGCTTTTGCTTTGCATGGTAGAGTTTTAACCCGCACGTACTGATGTAGTGACGAACTGTATTCACTGACAGTGATTTTCTGAAGTGTTCCTGAGCCCATATGGTGATATCCTTTACACACTCATGTCGGTTTTTAAGGCAGTGCTGTCTGAGGGATCGAAGGTCACGGTCATTCAGTCTTGGTTTCCGGCCGTGGTGCTTACGTGCAGTGATTTCACCAGATTCTCTGAACCTTTTGATGATATTATGGACCATAGATGTTGAAATCTCTAAATTCCTTGCAATTTTGCTTTGAGAAATGTTGTTCTTAAACTGTTCAACTATTTTCTCACGCAGTTGTGGACAAAGTGGTGAACCTCGCCCCATCCTTGCTTGTGAATGACTGAGCATGTTTGGGGAGGCTCCTTTTATACCCAATCATGGTCCCCACCTGTTCCCAATTAGCCTGATCACATGTGGGATGTTTCAAATAGGTGTTTGATGAGCTTTTCTCAGCTTTCTCAGTATTTTTTGCCAACTTTCCCAACTTCTACTGCACGTGTTGCAGCCATGAAATTCTAAGTTAATTATTATTTGGCAAAAAACAATAAAGTTTATCAGTTTGAACATTAAATATGTTGTCTTTGTAGTGTATTCAATTGAATATGGGTTGAGAAGGATTTTCAAATCGTTGTATTTTGTTTTTATTTACATTTTACACACTTTCCCAACTTCAACCAAATCCAGTTTGTATATATATATATATATATATATATATATATATATATATATATATATATATATATATATATATTTATTTTTTTACATTTTTTTTTAAATAAATCTCACGATGACTTTTTATCTCAATTGTTACTTTTTAAAACATTTTCCTAGATTTCCTGCCCATGATTTGACCTGTGTTGACCTGATCAAACACAATTTCAACACAGTAACTAACTTTTAAAGGGTTTTATTTCTATACTTTTTAAACTGGATAAATAACTATTATTGCATTCATGGCAAAAAAAAAAGTTTTACTTTTTACTTTGCTTAAGTAGAGGACTTGAATCAGTACTCCTACTTTTACCAGAGTAGCTGTACTTCTACTTAAGAACAGAATGTGAGTATTTGTAACACCTCTGGTACTGGGCATGTTTTGCATGAAAGTGTGGAGTGAGTATGCTCGGTTAATGGTTCTGTGTGTGTACTGGAAATGCTCTGCTCAGTATGGAAGTGTGTACTGGGCGTGCTCAGTTAAGGGTTCTGTGGTTACATTTCCATGTTTTTTAATTAAGAATGATTTGGCAGTGCTTTATAATAAGGTCACATAATAAGCATGAATAAGCATTAGTAAGTACTTAATAAGGCTCTTATAAGTGCTTATTAACAATATGTGGTTATAAAGATTAGTAACATGCTTATTAGTGATGGGCAAAACGAAGCCTTGTGAAACCATGAAGCACTTGAAACAAATGCTTCGAGCCGCTGAACCACTTTTCAAAACATTTCATCACAGCACCCTCTGTTGGTGATGTTTTAGTACTTCACAGTGGCTCAACAAAACACGTCCTGATCTGACATTATTTGTAATAAAGTTTCTGTATATTACTGTATATTACTGTTTAGAAACCCTAAACCTAACCTTCATGTTGTACTTTGTCTTCTGATTTTTCAAAGTTTATTTGTTAGCTTTATTAATCTAAGTTGACTGTACTTTCTGTTTAGGGTGGAACTCTTAACAGTACAAGTAAATCATGGGCTTGCACCATTGATTTACTGATATGCGCTAAATTAATAAATTAAATAAATAAAATAAAATCAAAACTAAATGTACAAATGAAAATACAGTATGCATTACTTTGATTTAAAGGTTTTTATTTAAGATGATTATTTTTTCTGCAGTGGAGGGGTGCAGCAGATTTCTTTTCTTTGTTATCATCTCTCCAGCTTTGGAAAAAAAATATTTACATGGTACACTTATCGCAGGAATTCAAATTAATTTATTTGAAAGTTTATGCAGATGTGGAAAGTCCATTGGCCGTTCCTTCTAATATGCAAGTGGATCGGCAGATCGGGGAATGAAGGGCTCTTGAAGATATTTTCCATCTTCAATTGTTGCGCCTGGTGTGATGGTGTGTGTTTTTGTGGGACTAAGCTTTACTATGTGTCAGTGTGATTAGCCTATATAAATCTAAATTGTAATCTCAACTATTTGCAGAAACTAACAATTAAATCTATGTCTTTCAAATGTCAATATCTCACTGTCAATAAAATATGTTTCTTGCCTCTCACAAACCCACAGCTGGCCACCTGCCTCTTCGGGTTGTTTGGCTGTATGGTTCATTGAAAACACTGTCAATCAAACATAGGTTTTGGGACAAGAGCCCTCTAGGGAAACGCCTTCGAAGCAGCAGTGGTTCATGTACTGTATATACGGTTTGTATTGTTGTGTTCAAGGACCCCCTCGAAAATGAGATGTGACATCTCAAGGGGTTTATCCTTTCAATAAAAGTGTGTGTGTGTGTGTGTGTATGTATGAATAGTTTGGGTGATATCACGCGGCTCATGAAACACGTGACCAATCACGTGACCAGTGTTTTGACTCGCGTTTCTAAGCACAGCTTCGCAGTGCATGCAGTTCGAGGCTTTGAATCTCACAAGCTCGTTTCAAAATGGCCATCACTAATGCTTAATAACATGTTTATTAAACAATAAGATATGGTTATAAGCATTAATAAGTAGGGCTGTGACGATATGCTTTTATGTCGATTCGATACTTTTCAGATTTTTTTTGGGTGCAGATTCGTTTCAAATTGTGATTCTTCGAGATGACAGAATTATTTTTTTTTGCTTGCTTTTTTAACACCAGACCATATCAAAAAGCTGAATGATGATGCCTGCAGACCATATCAGGAGCCGTATTTCCCTAAAAAATTTACATCATATGTGAGTCAGTTAAGATTTATTCAGCAGTAATGTATTTGAACCAAACTTTGGGAAGTAAACCACTATATTTATCTGCACACATAAATAGGGGCCTTTAAATTAACATACTTCATTATAAAGTGTACTTAAACTATCATTTCAAAGTCTGGACTGCATGTAAAAGAGGCAAACCAATGAACAAAATAAAATATATTTTCTCAAGTATTTATTTAGCTTATCTAGCTGTTTCCGCTCTGTGTTTACCTCAAGATAGTGTCTTGCTAAGTGCGCAGTAACGTTTGGCATGTTTCCGCAGTATGCAACATATGTATTACAGTTTACAAATAGCTTTAAATATGCCCAACTCTGCTCTTCCCTTCTAAGCAAAAAATCCAAATGTGTCTGGACTTTTGACTTAAAATGTGATGGTGGAGGTTTTATCTCTTCAAATTTTAGCAAGTTGTCTGCCATTCTGTCTCCCCTTAAAGTTTTTCTGGGAACAGATATAAGGTCGTTGTCGAAGAAAAACATTTAGCTCTCTTCTGGAGACAAACTGTATTTTTTTTCCCCATTCGGTTTAAAATGAATTATGGAAATATGGAAAAAAATAAATTTTTGAACAAAATAATCTATTTAAATATTTTTGAACAAAAAATCCAGACATATGTGTGAATCGATTTTTTTCTCCCACCCCTATTAGTAAGTATAGTATATAATAATATTCTTATAAGTGCTTTCTAACATTCTTATTAAAAATAATATGGTTTTATAAGTATATTACTACACATTAAAAGTTTCATTACAGTATAGTAATATGCAGACTATAAGTGCTTTATAAGAACATATAAGATATTTGTTAACAGCTATTAAGAAGACTTGTAAATGTTTCATTATCTGCTTATCAGTTAACTATGCACTTGTTAGCAGTTAACTACCCTTTTTGCAGCTACTGGTTCTAAAGCGAGAACAGGTTTTAAGTTGACTTGTAAATGTTTCATTAACTGCTTTACTATCAGTGAACTATCCACTTGTTAACTAAGCATGTTTTTGCAGCCAACAACTCTAAATCTTAAGTAAATACATGAAACAAGCAATACGTGTGGTCAAGGGTGATGACTTGTAAAAGATGAAAGAAAAAAACTTGCTTAAAACAACACATTTTCAATGGAAAGCCCAATGTCTTCATTTATTTCTGTGACATATTTCCCAAGAAACAACTACTCTAACAACAAAATCGACATAGATGTCCATGAGTACGTTATTTACAGCAGTACTGTAGAGGTAAATCCACCCAAACTGATTTTAAAACAAGCTCAAAAGTTCCTTATGTACAACAAAACAAATATAAAAGTGTATTGCGTCTATCCTGAACATACAGGGTGAGGCAAAATGTTTGTAGGTTTAATAAAATGCAAAGGAATTGAAGAAACAAAAAAGGGGTTTTTATTTTTGAAAAGTACATATGCTTTTATTTTTGTTTCTTTATAATGCCATTGTTTTTCATTTCTTTTGTGCAAACGGAATGCTCCTTGTGTTGCAGTTACACATTCGTTTGATAAATGTTTCCACAATGAAAGCGCCATGCTCACCAGTTCAATTCATGGCAGCAACTGAAAAAGAAACAAAAAACAATGACATTCTAAAGAAACAAAACAAAATGGCATTATATGTACTTTTGAAAAATAAAAACACTTTTTTTGTTTCTTTACCTCATTTGCATTTTATTAAACCTATAAATGTGCTGCATCATTTTACCTGACCCTGTGTATATATAAAAACATGAACAACATTCAGAGAATGCTTAATCTCGCCCCTCTTTGTGTCAATCTGAAGTTTCTATGACAACCTGTTCTTGAATTAGAGCTAATAATGTGATTTTTGACCTTTCTGCTAAATGTGACCTTGACCTTTGACCTTTAGCAATATTGAGAATTTTGTTATGCATCATTGTCAATACTGGATAATATAGCCAGTATTGATTAACTTGAGCGGAATACACCCCTTTCCCATGCAAACCTTCAGGAAAGGCACAGCCCCTTTGCCTGCCCTTGCCCTTACAGATTCCCCCATCACCACTGTGGACTCCTTCCGCTTCCTCGGCACCACCATCACCCAGGACCTTAAGTGGGAGAAGACAATCAGCTCCCTCATCAAGAAGGCCCAGCACAGGATGTTCTTCCTGCGGCAGCTGAGAAAGCTCAAGCTGCCCTCCAAGATGTTGGTGCAGTTTTACACGGCCATCATCGAGTCCATCCTTACCACCTCCATCACCGTGTGGTACCCTGGAGCCACCACCAGGGACAGGCTGAGGCTGCAGCGAGTTTTGTGCACCGCTGAGAAGGTGATTGGCTGCGGACTACCATCCATCAAGGACCTTTACACCTTGAGGACCAGGAGGCGTGCAGGTCGGATCATGGCCGATCCTTCTTACCCTGGACATGCCCTCTTTTCCCCCCTCCCCTCAGGCAGGAGACTACGGTCCATTCAGACCAAAACCTCCCGTTTCATGAACAGTTTCTTCCCCTCGGCCACCAGGCTGCTGAACACCAAAGGACTTAATCAGACTCCCCAGCACTAAGTACAGCAGCCAACACTGGACACATGATCAATATAATGCCTCTGTCTCCTTTGCACTGACTTGCACATTACCCCCACAGAATTGCACATTACATATTTTACTACATTTATTTTTATCTTATTCTATCTTGGTGCATGCTTAGCATTTTTATTCTATTTTTATATTATATATATTTCTTTGTTTTCTTTTTATTGACATATGTTGAATGTTGCAGCGTTACACCGAGACAAATTCCTAGTTGTATACTACATGTGTACTATACGAACAATGGCAATAAAACTCTTTCTGACTCTGATTCTATTTGGCATTAACATTTCCATGTAAACATGAAGGCAAAAACTTTATATCCAAATTAATAATAATAATAATAATAATAATAATAATAATAATAATTAGCAACGCTTTATAATAAGGTCACATAAAGAAAGTAATGTTCTTTATGGGTCATTATCCACTGTACAACAAAATTTGCACTTAACCCATTCTTGATGCCATTGGGGCAACCTGTAAGGAGCAGTGGGCAGCCATGTGCAGTTGCCAGGGACCCATCTCCTGCTGTAGAGCCAGGCAAATGATCAGAATCACCCGGCTGGAAGAGTTTACACTAACGTGTGTGTGTGTGTGTGTGCGTGTGTGCGTCTGTCTGTGTGCATCTGTGTGTGTGCGTCTTTGTGTCCGCAGAGACATATCATGCTATAACTCAATTAATACTTGAGATCTCACCCTGAAATTACATGGTCATATACATATATAGCTAATGCACATCAGATGCTATGATCCACTTGAGTAAAGGTCAAAGGTCAATGTCACAATTAACTAAAAGGTCAAGATCACATTATTGGTTATAACTCAAGAACGGAGGGCCACAGAAGTTTCAGATTGGTACCAAAAAAAAGTGGAATGAAGATTTCTACAGCTGGCATTATCACCTACAACCAATAGTTTTTAAGATCTCTGGAGGTCAAAGGTGACATGTCGCAAAATTAACTTCTGTAAAACTGTTTGTGTGTGTGTCATACCACGCTATAATTAATTGGGCTTTAAGACCTGGGGGTATAGAGGTTTCTGATTGCACAGAATGCACATGTGATGTCTGCATGTCTACCAGAATAGAATGATCACATCCAATTCCTATTTTGCTTTCATTTCAATTGGCAACAGTTTTGCATTTATTTTGTAATAATTATGAAACAAGCAGCTCGACCAAATCAACACACTAATTGATTTTGATCGTCTTCAACCTGGGTGCAATGCTTGCTCCAGGCAGCCATCTCAAAAAAGTTTCCTAATTGCATTGATCTGTGTCATCTATGCGAAATATGTGCATCATCATGACAACACCAGGAGCATGTAGAGAATGACAGGAATAATGTTAAAGAGCAATTAACTGTTTACATGTCAGAGGAATCATCAAATTCAGAATTAAGATCAGAATTAACCAGTGACTTTATTTGGAATTCAGTTTAATTGGGAATAGTAATTTTTCAATTGGAATTAGGTGTTTACATGGTCATCTTAAAGAGTTATTAACCTTCATTCTGAATTAAACAGGAACAGTAACTCATGTAAACAAGCCATGTCTGTGCACTGGGCATGCTCTGTATGGAAGTGTCTACTGGGTGTGCTCAGTTAATGGTTCTGTGTTTCTTCTGTAGAACATTCCTCAGTATGGAGGTGTCTACTGGGCATGCTCAGTTATTGGACCTCATTCAAGTCGTGGACAGAACGATGACAGATTTCCATCTGGAAACTTTCTATAAGGTGAGCAAACAATGTATAACACAAAATGTATATATGTTTATACAGTGGAGTTAAACTAACACTGGGTTAACATTAACACTAGTTTAACACTAATATTTGTTTAACACTAACACCGGGTTAACCCTACCATCAGTTTAACACTAACACTAGTTTAACAGTTCATTTTGTCTCTTTAAGGATCCTTCATTTCATGTCAGTTTGGCCTGGTGTCCTGGAGACAAAACTGTACAGATGAACCACTATCTACAACACTTGCAGGTGTGTGTGTGTGTGCGTGCATGTGTGCATGCACACTTCTATTAAAATATTATTTTAACTTTATGTAATCAGATTATCAGTGATCACGTTTTTTATATCTCCTGACAGACTCTGGTTGATGAACATGAAGATGCTCCGTTTACACTGACATTGGAATGTGAGGAAGTACGATGTAAAAGCGGTAACAAGAGCTTCTGCTTCCCCCTAAAAACATAGAGAAATAGAGAGAGCAGTGTTGTCCCTGTGGTGTTGTGAACCAAATTCATTCATGTTTTGTGTTGTTTATTTTGTTTCTTAAATTTCAAACCAAATCACCAGAAATAAATATTTTACTCAAAGTGAAGTTTTTGGTTTGGTTTTTAAAGACTGAAAAAAAAAATAAAATAAATATATATATATATATATATATATATATATATATATATATATATATATATATATACATATATATATATATATATACATATATATATATATACATATATATATATATATATATATATATATATATATATATATATATATATATATATATACATATATATATACATATATATATATATATATATATATATATATATATATATATATATACATATATATATATATATATATATATATATATATACATATATATATACATATATATATATATATATATATATATACATATATATATATATATATATATATATATATATATATATATATATACATATACATATATATATATATATATATACATATACATATATATATATATATATATATATATATATATATATATATATATACATATACATATACATATATATATATATATATATATATATATACATGTATATATATCCCTCAGGGATATATCCCTCAGGGATTAAAGTGCTCCGGCACTGTACCGGATTTCTGGCGTACAGCAATTTTTTAAAAATCAAACATCGATTAAACCCATGCCCTAATCCCATGGCTTTCGTGTGTGATCACAAAAGTGCAACTCTCTGGTTCTGAAACTAGCAGCATTAACCAATCAGAAGTGCAACAGCGAGTGCTGTCACTGCTGTCGTGCTGGCGATCTTGAAGTTGGAATTGGAATGCGAGGCACTTTAGTTAAAAACTGAAATGCCATTCCTTAATAAATATAGCCATACACTGTTAGAACGCTGAGAATGTCCCGAATCATTTAAGACCAGTTAAATTGGTGCTCACAGACAGAAACATAACAGCCGTTAGCTCAGTTAGCCTCTCAGCTAACATGAGGCTAATATGTTAACATTACCTTCAAAGTCTTCCTGTTTTCTACCAACACCATCAGATGACTCTGGACTTTTTTGTTCAGCTCACCAAGTTTCCGTGGTTATAACATAGTCGGTTTTCTTCTAAACCACACACTTGACTCACAATATTGATGTACACTTCCAAACACTTAACAACACAACCAATAACTTCTCCAGTCGTCCAGATTTATTTATTTTTTTACATTGTTTTTGTATTGTTTTCACTTTCCATGTATTAGGAGACATATTTAGACTTTGAAAATAAGCATTATGCAGTGTGGACTGTGCACAATATGTCGCTTGTTCGTAACTTTAATTGTTTAAATATTTCTTTTATATTACACAGGTCATTTAAAAGCACCAAGCACATTTTTTATTTTTGCAAAAAATACAAAGATATTTTTATTTTGGACATTATTTGATTATTAGAGTGGGTTAAAATGTATAAAATGCACAATTCTTGATATATTATTTATATAGTTTTTTGTTTTGTATTGCTGCTTGCACAATGCTGAATTTCAAAGTGAAATTGGCTCTCCTAAAATATGGAAAGTATAAACAGCAATACAAAACAAAAAATAAAATGAATAATTTATCAAGAATTGTGCATTGTATGCACTTTGACACTCTAATAATCAAGTAATGTCCAAAATAATCTTGGTCTTGGTACTTTTAAACAATCTTTATAACATAAAATAAATATTTAAAACAATTAACATTACAAACAAGTAACCCGTGATACACGGGGTGACCCAAAGTGAGGGGGTGCCCGCGGTCTCCTGCAGTCATCCACAGTTACAGGTCATTAAAATATATTTTTTATGATATTCAGGTTGCAGTCGGTCGGGTCATTTGTCGTTTGAGATAAACATTAAAATAACCTGGTAAATACGCTTTATTAACTGAATGTCTGTGAAGGTGACATACAATGTCATCAGTATCCTATGGTATGGAGGGAGCAAGACAGAAAGTCAAGTTAGGAGAGTGGAAGCTCTGTAAACATTCAAACAAAAAAGTTTAGGTTTGGGACCCATCCACCGACATTTTCAAAGATAATGAGCAGCCCCCAGTGCTTTATTTCCGTGGAAACCAGGTTCAAATGTCTCTTTGGATGTTACAGATTGCCGACCCCAATGACATTGGATTTTAACACGCAAATAAATGCAGGTATGTGAGTAAGATTGTTTGATGTTCATAAAGACCATTGATTACATTTTTAAAATGAGGGTCGAGAAGTGGCTCGGGTCTGTTCTTTTCAAATATATTTATAGCAGTCTGAGCCGCAGGTGGTTTAGTTAAAAAAGCGGTCGGTTATGGGTCGTATATACATCGATCCGCGCATCACTGCAAGTAACATATTGTACACAGTGCACACTGCAAAATACTGAACTCCAAAGTGAAAATAACTCTCCTAAAATATGGAAATTGTTTTAAATATCATTATTTTAAGTTCTATCTCAACTTGTTTTTTTTTTTTATTTGTTACTGTTAAATGTTTACTTTTAACTTGAGACCTGTAATGTTTGTCATTAAAAAAAAAAGTTTTACCCATATCAGCCCCAAATATCGGCTTAGGGAAATCGGCTGTCCGTATTGGCCATCGGCCAAGGGTGATGAAAAAAAAAATCACCATCGGCCATTAAAAAACCTGTCTCGATCGATCCTTCACTCGTCACCTGTCATCTGAACCCACTTTATCCTCACTAGGGTCGCTGGGAGCCTAATCCAGCTACAATGGGCGAAGGCAGGGTACAACGTGCTTTTATTTATGTTGTGGTTTTATTTTAAAAGTGAATGTTACAAAGTAATGATCAGTGAAAAAAACTTATCCAGTAAAAATAAATACAAATAGAAAAAACAGTAATAGCAGCAGAGGAGTCTTTAATTTGTCATTAAATGACTTTTGAGACATCAATAAACAAATAAAGTTCATGCAAATTCAGGTTTACAGTAAAAAATTCATGAAACATGATTAAATGTCACTAGAAATCAGATAAAATAAATTAAAAAAAACAGCTCTTTATTTTAATTTCTATATTTGGGTCAAAATGTGTAAAAAAAAAAAATTAAAACCTGTGGCACTGATACAAATACTATTATTACTACTACTACATGTTTATTTGTGCTTCATTTAGTCTTGATGGATGGAGCTCCAAAATAACAAAAACATTGCCTTTGATCAGTGGCAATAATTATAACAAAGGCAGACAGGACAGAACCTGTGGATGTATTCTTTTGAACCGAATATAAAATTGTATTTCAACAAACAGACATAAATGTTTGCAATAACATTTATATAAAACTAATTTTACTATAAAATTCAACTATACTGTGTCTCTGTCAGTGGGTGGAGTCAGAGCAGATGGCACTCTGGATCACCATGACAACAGGACATTCTGGTCTCCATGACAATAGGATGCTCTGGATCACCCTGACAACAGGATGCTGTGGTCTCCATGACAACAGGATGCTCTTATTAAAAATGATTGAAAACCACAGTTTGGGTCAGGGGCTCTTCCCAAACTCCTCCCTCAGTTTGGAAAGAGCTTTTTAATTTAGTTTTTCAAAAAATCTGATCACAGACACAAAACTAAAGTAATTTCAAGACGGAAACTTTTTGGTCTAAGAAATATTTGAAATATATATATTTTTTAATCAGCTTTTTTTTATTTCTTTCTTCAACTGTTCTTTCATGGTGAGAAAAGGACAGTTTTAATGGACTGCACACAGGTACAGTTCGTTCATGGTGGTTAGGGTACAAAGGGTTAGGACACTTGCGTCAGGGTACATGGGTTTAGGGTAATTGGGTTAGGATACTTGGGGTTAGAGTAACTGGGTTAGGGTTAGGATAATTGGGTTAGAATTAGGGAACTTCGGGTTAGAGTAATTGGTGTAGAGTAATTAAGGTTAGGGAAATGGTGTTTGGGTACTTGGGTTAGGGTCTGAGGGTTAGGGACAGTGTACCTGGGGTCGGGTACTTGGGGTTAGGGACAGGGTACTTGGGGTTAGGGTTGTAGGGTTAGGGACAGGGTACCTGGGTTCGGGTACTTGGGGTTAGGATACTTAGGGTCAGGGTCTTAGGGTTACGGACAGGGTACTTGGGTTTGGGTACTTATGGTTAGGGTCTTAGGGTTAGGGACAGGGTACCTGGGTTCGGGTACTTAGGGTTAGGGTCTTAGGGTTATGGACAGGGTACTTGGGTTTGGGTACTTAGGGTTAGGGACAGGGTACCTGGGTTCAGGTACTTGGGGTTAGGGTCTTAGGGTTAGGATACATAGGGTTAGGGTCTTAGGGTTACGGACAGGGTACTTGGGTTTGGTTACTTATGGTTAGGGGCAAGGTATTTGGGTTAGGGTACTTGTCATACAGTTGTTTCATGGTGAGAACAGCACAGTCTTAATGTACTCCACGGTGGTAAAGTTAGATAACATGCCCACGTGTTCATTTCCCGGCAGCTCCTTCAGATTGACAGGCTGTTTCTGAAGCCCTGCCCACCTCTTACACTGAACAGCGCTCAGCAGGTTGACTGTGCCATCGCCGTCACCCAGAACCACCGTGGGTTCCACATCGGGGAACTTAGTAGAGTACTGGAAGGCCTCGGAAGTGGGGACGCCGGAACCGTACAGGCAGTGGACTGCGACACCCGGCGGAGTCAAAGCAAACACCAGAGCCTCTGTGTCCTGACGCATCAACCAGCCGTCCTCAAAACCGATGTCCGAGAAGAAGCGCTGGTAGTCCAGGACCGTGTAGTTAAAGGAGGGGGTCTGCACTAGGACCTAGAGACAAAGGAGCGGAGTTAGGCTCAGACAGGGGGCAGAGTTAAGTTCAAACAGGGGATGGAGTCACACTGACCTTATCTTTGGGCCAGGTGTGGACATAGGGGAGGAGCCAAGAGGTGGACACAGCGGAGCGCTGCTGAGAGCGGATTTTCAATGGACTGATGACAGGGATGCGGTTATTATCGCCTAAAAAAAAATAAAAAATTAGTTAAAAGACACAAAACAACTGGTTATTATTGCCTATAAAAGAGGAATAAAGGTTATTATCACCTAAAAAAACTGAAAAAATTATCACACACAAAACAGGTTATTTACTACTGAGTGTGTCATTTATTAGCGTTTCCTGTAAAGGAAGGGGCTACTGTGTTACCGGAGGTGACGACACGAAGAGTCTTGGCCACACCCCCCCAAGGCGGTCCCAGAGCGACGAAGGCTTTGATGTGTTTGTCCTTCCAGGCCTGCGTCTGCTGGTTCAGGAAGTAAATCGTGTACATATTTCCCATACTGTGAGCGATGAGGACGACGGGAGACGACGCTTTTTCTGACATTTCCTCAATCATCTGCTTCAGCAACACAAAGTACTCCTTATTCTCATCTGAAACAACAGGAAGTTCTCCTTATTCTCCTCTGAAACAATAGGAAGTACATCTGAAACAACAGGAAGTACTTACTGGGGGCTTTCCTCCAGTCGTATGGCGCTCCTTTGACATCATCTCCTCTGGTGTAACCCCATTCCACCAACTGCTGCACGATAGTGAAAAAGTACATTCCTGCAACATGGACACAGGAGTCAAAGGTCAGTGTATGTTAAAAACAAGGGTCAAAGGTCAGTGAGATGCTAAACGTGGGGGTCAAAGGTCACTCACCTATGCTGCATTTACTGTGGTCAAAAGTCACTCACCTACACTGCGTTTACTGGGGTCCAGAAACTCCAGTGACTCTGTCTCTCCAAACCCTGGGACACGAATGTCGACACCAGGAGGAGACGAGGATGTGTGTGTAGTTCTGTTATAGATGAGCCTGGACACACAGACATTATTCTATTATTCAGTTAGTCTGAGGTTAGCATTAACATTACCCTAACCCATAGCATCAGCTTATGGGCTCTACTGTGAATCTGGTACTAAAACAATCAGTAAGTCAGACAGGTCAGTGAATGCATCAATACATTAGACAGGTCAGTGAACGCATCAGTAAGTCAGACAGACGTGTCAGTCATTTGACATGTGTTTGATCATGTGAAAAGGTGTGTTTGACCATGTGACATGTGTTTAATCATGTGACATAGGTGTGTTTGATCTCGTCACATAGGTGTTTGATCATGTGATATAGGTGTGTTTGATCATGTCACATGTGTGTTTGACCATGTGACCTGTGATCATGTGATATAGGTGTGTTTGATCATGTCACATGTGTGTTTGACCATGTGACCTGTGATCATGTGATATAGGTGTTTGACCTATATATATATATATATATATATATATATATATATATATATATATATATATATATATATATATATATATATATACCTATATAACACATATAGATGTGTTTGATCATATGACATGTGTTTGATCGTGTGATATAGATATATTGGATCATGTGACATAGGTGTGTTTGATCACGTTACATGTGTTTGATCATGTGATATAGGTGTGTTTGTGTCAGTGTTTCAGTATGACGTGAACCTTATGTTGTCGATCCAACAGTCAATGGCCACGGGAACCAACTGTTCCAGGTTCAACCACAGAGTGAAGAACGAGTCAGTTTTTTTATAACAGATGTAATGAACCACACTGGGTTTGTCCAACTTTGCCTCCAGCTGGTTCCCAAGGTCACCTGGAACTGTAAACAAACAATCATAGTGTAAACAAACACATTAAAGGAGACATATCATGGCCATTTTCCACAGGTTAACCCAGTTCCCCGTCTCAGTTCCTTGGTGTCTCAGTCCCCTGGTGTCTCAGTGACCTGTCTGTCACATGCTTTGGTCTAAATACCACATTGATGCAGATAGAGCAGCCTTCGACCTAGAGAAACAGCCCTTTTAAAAACACTCAATTTTAGTGCCTCATGCTTTAATGCAAATGAGCCATAGTTGACTCCGCCCCTCTCTTCGGTGAGGTGTGCCGACACGAGAATATAATGACACTATCATGTCCTCTGGTCAAACAATGGCTGCCGGTGAAAGCATAGCAGTACGACTGTATATGTTTGAGTCAGAGTCAGATGCTGAACAGGTAGAGGCTCCCAAACAAATTCAAGAACCAAGGATACAACAAAACATTTTTACATGCTTAGTTAACTTCATATAATTTTGATATTTCCTTTTAGTTTGTTGCTACAGTTACTATTGAGTTTTACTGATACTGCTAGTAAGTCCAGTTAGTTTATTGGGTTTTTATGTGTTAGTTAGCAAAGGCTAGCCTCTAAAACTAATCACGTTCCACTGGTAAAAAAAATACTTAGATGTCCTCCAGTTTTGCTGTGGACGGTTGCTGCTGATCCAGGTTTAAGGAAGAGTTTTGATGCTCAGCCCCTGTTGTACTAACCCAGGTTAAAGAAGCAGTCTGCTGTGAAATGGTTACCACACACTAACAGGGTCTTCTTTGGGACTGTAGCTGGTACGTTTCTGTCAAAAATAAATTCAATCTACTTCAGTCTTTCATCTTCTGAAGCTGGAAGCTGATGTATTGATGTGTGTCCTGTGGAGCCAGTAACCACAGGCAGAACCACCAGAGCCATTGGGAGGGACATGTCCATCCCAATATTTTGTCTAATATGTGACAAAGAAAGTCCTTTTTTCCTAGATCAGTCACTTTCTGTTCTTGATTTACTTTCAATGTAGGAAACACAAGACAATGAATTAACCGAACAACCAAGGGAAAATAAAATATTACGACCCCCCTTCCCCTATTGTCAACTTGGCTTAGCCCAGAATGTCAAGTTGCAGATTCCCTTTTTTTTAATAGAAAAGAAAGACTGACCAAAAGGGAAACATTCGTCATTTTTTTCCTGCTGGTATGCAACTGAACGTACATGTACTCTATGATCATCAAGACTTTGCCCTTGCCTTTGTATGTGACTTTGTGAGAAGTAATAGTGATAACACTGAAAACCTAACAACCACCATTACTTTAGATTCAAGTTCCAGTTCTGATTTCCCCATGTGGCTCTATTGTGTCACCATTAATAAGCTACTTTCAGTGGGGACACTAAGCTAGTGCAAATGCAGTAGAAGCCATTATTTAGGCCTAGAAAGATTTATTGTGAAAACTATAGCAGCTAGAAGATTGTCATTGTACTGAGAAGAAGCGTCTTGTTGCATGGCAACGTCAACACAACATCTTCGCCTTACTTACACATCTGCTCCTCTTACAGACCATAACACTTTCAAAACACAAATGAAAAAGACGTAGCGCCTATCCACTGTAAATTTCATCAACATTTTCTTGCTGTTGAACTTGTTCGGGCATTATTTTGTTTGCGAATGGACAGTGTCAACTTATGCTCTTGTTTTGAAGCTGCTGCATGTCTGTCCACACCGTAGTCCAGCAGGCAGTAGCTTATGCCGGTATTTGTTTTAAAGGACAGTAACGTGCATGGAGGTAGAGGAGAGACAGATAGGCCTACCTGCACTGAAGATCAGGTAAAAATTAACAATGGTTGTATTTTCTTCCACCATATTAACAGTATGCAAGTAGTAAGAACTTAATATTCAAATAAATATCATAATTTTAGTCAATCAAGAAGGCTATATTTGTACATTGATGGTTATGTGGTCATGATGCAAACAGAGCATCAAGACCAAGAGAGGGACAGTAGTTTGCATGGAGAGAGTGGACAGGCAGATTCCTGCAGTGAAGAAGACCAGGTAAAACAAATCTAAACAACATGAGGATGATGTGACGTGTGTGTGTGTGTGTGTGAAATAATATGGAATATGTTTACAATTGCTCTTTTTGTGTTTTGCTACTTTTTTCCTTACTTGACATACAAAAAAAACAAGCTTTTAATTGTAACTTGCTAATTGGTCATTATGCTGTATTCCTCAAAACTATGGTCTGTACAGGCACATCTTTATCAATAGACCTATATGAAAATTGCACAAAATTCACTTAAAATATTTTGGGAAGGGCTCACATTTGGACCAATAGCTGAAATCTACTATTCTACATCAATTTCATGGGTTGATGATTTGTCTTACAGGTCACCCTAAAATGCACTACAATGCAGGAAATGACATCTAAAAATCTATTATTTTTTGGGGGAGGACCCCCAGAACCCCCCTGAATATGTTATTCACAGTGTTCTACACCTCTAATTTGGACCCCCCCAATATCTACACAATGGTTTCGCCCTTGCCAGTAACAGAGCAGGAAATGTTTTTAACTTTTGCCACCATACTCTTTCTGTGTCTCTCCATTATCGATAGAGAATAATGATGGATCTCTGAGAAGTTGTGTCTGTGACCAGTAGGGAGGGGTTAGCTGAGCTGGTGGGGTGGGGTATTCAAATGATTCTTTGCATGTGGCATAGGATTCATACAAAATCCAGAGCGTTTTCATTCTCCTCCAATAAGAAATGGATCAGGAGAAAAGGAAAGTGGATGATTTTTGTCCATAATTTAAGGGTCTCCTCATATACAAACATATTTGTTAAAAAGTGCATTTTGAACAGCAAAAAGGCAGGTTCTCAAACTCATGGTCTCTCGAGTTAACCTGACTGTCGCCAGATGATATTTCACAATACCATCTGGGACTCTTCTGCAACCGCTCAGTTTTCAAAGGAGGGACTTATCTAAAATCCTTGCATGTGATTAGATTAAAAATCAGTCTGTCTCTTGACTGACGCACCACTTTAGCCACTCATGTTGAAGTCAAGCCACTTAACTGGCGAAAATAATTTTCAACAGGTATATACACATCAACAGAAGGGGTTTAAACTTACCATTTAAACGTAATGTTTATTTATAACCTCATTTACTACGATGCCCACCAAGTTCTTCTGGTAAACGTCGTAGGAAAGAATGGTTCTACATTTATCCTTCAGCCATAATTCCGGGCTACCGAACACTAGCTTCCAACATCCGTTGCAGATGTGGTTGTCATTTCTTCCTCCCAGTTCCATTACTCTCAGCCCAAGTTTACCAGCCTCTTTGAGATGGTCTTCTACCAACACAACCAGGGGGGACTTCTGCACTGGTACTATTTCTTCATCCACCAGTGGAGCATCTGATAGATCAAAGTCTTGCCAAACCAGGTTGGAAGAAGAGCGAAAACATAATTTCCATTAACAAACACTTCCAAAGCTGTCCTCTATTCATCTTTTAAGGAATGAACATGTGGTAGAGTAGACAAAACAGTGGAAATAGCGGAGTCGATATGAATACTCGAATCCCGAATGCACGCGGCCGTGGTTGTGTATCTGAAAAGACTACACTGCTATCGCTTCTGCCTAACGTCATACCAATCATAACACTTCCGGGTAGTCCCACCCTGCGATACTGATTGACTCCTTCATTTGGAAATAGATTTCATCCCTGTGCTCCTCAGATGGTTGTGTGAGCATAGCGTAACACAACCAGATGATGTCAGTCAGGTTACTCTAGAGCAGTGTTTCCCAACGCTGGTCTTCAAGGGACACTATCCTGCATGTTTTAGATGTTTCCATCTTTGAACACACCTGATGGTCATTATCATTCTTCTGCAGAGCTTGATGATAGGCTGATCATTTTAATCAAGTGTGGTTGGAGAGAGAAACATCTAAAACATGCAGGATAGTGTGCCTAGAGGACCAGGTTTGGGAAACACTGCTCTAGAGTGTGGCCCCAATTTTTTGTCAGAGCCTGGCCCACATCCGACAGATTGCTTCTTGAAAATCGACCAGAGCCCAATGTGAATTAAAATATTTGTGTTTGAGCAAAATTGAAGCCTGAAACTATTGAAATCACACTATTATCAAAGGATAGGGATATCATTAATAAAATACATAAGATTTTGTGAGTTTGTAAAATTTATATGGTTTAATCTCCCAACTAAAAACAGCATCCTGAATTTATATACAGCACATTAGCGCTGCAAGGAGCGCATGAGCCCATTTACACTGTATGTTTCGAGCCCGATCCCAGTCCGAGCATATATTCTAAATTTTTGTCCAAAACCGAACAAGCCGATCGGTTTTCAACGGGGCCCCTTCAGGCTTCGATTAAGTTGCCATGCTCTAATGTTCTCACATCTGTAATTCAGATAAAACTGGACTGGATTTCAAATAAACTTGGACTGGAAATCAGATAAAACTGGACTGGAGTTAAGATAAAATTGGAATAGAGTTCACACAAATCCTCTCCGAAGAAAGTGTTTGGGGAGTCCCTGAACATATATTGGCTTAGTCCTGGAAGATCAGCTGTATGCCCCCTCAGTCATATGATCACGAAGTAAACAGACACACACGCGCGCGCGGGCGCGCGCGGTTGAGCAATGCTGTGGTCTGTTTACAAAAAGCAACTAAACTGAGTCTAAATATTCAAAGTTCACAATATGTTTAAAATGAAAGCAAGAAGTCAAAGTGTTTGTGGAATTAAAAAAGGAGTGGTCATTCTACTTGTTCTTCTGTGGGTCTGGCTGATGCTCTACCTTTATTTATAGGTGTACGTTTTATTTATGTGTAACTTTTATGTATAAGTGTTATTCACAAAATGTATGTAGCTAAATGTGTAACTTATTTACATGTTTCAGTTTTATGCATATATGTATGTGATTTTGTGTGCTCGAAATAAAAGTAAATTGAATGTTTAACTTTTATTTATGTGTGACTTAGGTAGCCTATATGTTTAACTTTTATGTGTAACGTAACGTATATGTATAAGTTTTAAGTATATGTGTAAGTTTGAGTAAATTTAAGCTTAAGAAAGTATATAATGTATACTACTACTACTATTTACTACTATGTAAATAATTTATTTTACTATTCTTTTTAGATGTATTTAGAATTCACTAGAGGCAACATCTACTAGTAAAGAACTATTCGTAATGTAATTTATCAATAAAACGGATATGATTTTGAAATGAACAAATTAATTATGATATAAAGGAAAACATACCTTAAAAAGGAGTTAAAGCAAAATAAAACTTCTCTACCTGGTGTAAATGGCATGTAAACAGCTCACACACTAAAACCTTTTGAAATTTAACTGTAATTTACCTACATATCTTCACCTTATTTCGAAGTCGAATTGAAAAGACCCCATGTCTTATTCCTTAAAGCCTTAAATCTCTGTATTTGGACTCGCGTAACGTTTACAAAAGGCGAATAAAAAGTTAAACTGTTGAAATTGAAGCGGAGTCTGGCCCAGCTCGGGTCATCCATGCTAGCTGTTGGTTCTTTCCCCGTTAAAAACACTCAAATGTCGGATTCAAAATTCATTGGATGCTTACTGAGGACCACCGGGGGTCTGGGAGGCTGACAGGACCGGGGATCGGTGCATTTCTCCGTAGGTCTTCCGTCGTACCGAAACGGCAGCAGTAGCAACAGCAGCCCGAGCAGGAGCACCGAAGCCGGGTAAGTTTTCCGGAGCCGAGCCGCCATGGCGGTGGGAGTCTCACATCCTAAAAGTCCCGCCGAAAAATCTATGTTTTACCTAAAAGTTCCACCGAGAACTGTGTTTTTCCTAAAAGTGTCTGTTTTTGTACACAGATGCTCTGTGGAACATTTGACCAAACATGTTTGTGTTGTTGTTATCAGGAAGAACACGGGAACAATCACGAGTTCACAGTCGATCACAGAAGAATCGATCACAGACTCATTGATCGCAGAAGAATCGATCCCTGGGCAATACACCTACATTTTACCGATATTTGGTACGACAACTGGCGTCATTTTATCCATATAGGTAAATTTGGTATTTTAAGTAAAATACCTTTAGTGTATTTTGACAGCGTGTGCTTGTGTGTCTGTGTGTGTGTGTGTGTACGTTCATGCAGTCTCTTTTCACGTGAGTCCACCCATTTCGTCATGTGACTGGATTGGTCGTCTCAATTTAGAACAAGTTGAGACGGCCAATCCAGTTTTGCGTTTCCATTAGGGAAAATAATCCGTGTATCATTCGTTTTTCAAAATGAAACAAAAAATAAGACAACGAAAAAACAACTTGTTTCTTCATTATTTGTTTCCAAAAGCAAAATGAAAAAACGGATAACAATCCGAATCCGTGTATCATTCGTTTACTGACATTTCCGAAGATCTCTGAATACCTAACTGCCGGAGCATGTTAGAAATCTCAGCATGTGTTTTTCCATCGTCAAACAGCTGTTTAATCATACCATAATGATCTTCAAGTCCGGTGGACATGTTTCTTTCAGTTGTTAAGATAAATTTCTGGTTTACTCAACTTGCTTCAGGTCAAAATTGGATAAAACGGGAAACAACAGTTATCCGTTTTTTCCATTATTCATTTCAACACAAAAATGAAAAACGGATCGTTATCGTTTTGGAAACAAATAATGAAGAAATTAGTTGTTTTTTCATTGTCTTATTTATGGTTTCATTTTGAAAAACGAACGAATGAATGATACATGGATTGAAAATTACCTAAAATTTTGTTGCGGCAGGCTACTATTTTTTTGGTAGTAATACTAGTTTTTTGGAATACGTAGCTTCACGTGACGTCACCACATCGCCTAGTAATGCGCACCACCATTTTAAGAGGGGAAAACCACAGCGTAGTAACACTTAAGATCTCCTACAGCTATTTTGATAACCTTCTGCCCTCCACAAAAGACTGGTATGAACGGAAATTAGCAGGGATCAGACTCGAGAGCTGTCCATATAAATTACCGGCAAGTTCTTGGCGAAATTACCCCATGATATGGCCTAATATCGAGTAGCCAGCCATCTATGACTATCTCGGCAAAAACTCCTGGCATATATACTACATATGGGAAAAAATGCAAACTTATAAGGAGCCTGGAAGCATATGTTTTGTTTGCGGTAGGTTACATACATTTATTTGAAATGATTCTCTGTCCCTCACTCGCCCAGCCTCCATGTCATATCTCTGCACTCTATCACCTTTCCCCTCATTCTTTTCACCTGGTTCATACACACCTATACTCATTAAGTTCTGTTCTTTCCTGACCTCTTAGTCAGTTCGTCCCTTACTCTGCTTCAACAGCAACCCCAGTTCTCAGTCATCTTCACCAGCTGGGTCTTAGCTCCAGTGGATAATTTGGACTATTAAGTGAGTTTTGGGACAGCCTTGCTATTACGTTTGGTTCCAGAGCTCATAATGAAGAGCTTTTTTCGTGAACCTATTGAGTCTGCATTTGGCTCCTATACACTACACCCCTTGACACTCCAGAGCACTCCACTACTTTGGTTTTACTTTAGTTTTATTTTTTTTAGTTCATTAGCCTTTCTTTCATCATGTTTACCGTTTTGTTTATTAGGGCAGACTCTCTAGTCTTTTCTCACTGTCATTTTATCATCTCTAGGGGCCTATGTTTATGTAGGCCTATCTAATGTCTATTTGATTTGATTTTTTTGATTTGAATGATTTATTTCGAACATGTGCAAAGTGCAAAAATAATCAATACAACAATAATAATAATAACAATGACATGTCCGAAAAGGAGTAGGATGAGGCATAAGCTTATTTAATCCTACCCCTTCTTAACTTCCCCAATAACCTAAATTCATCTTATAGCAATATAGTGCATAGTACAAAAAATTATGATAATAATAAAAATAATAACAATACCAATAATAAATAACTGAAGTACTAAACATATACATATATACAAAAAACAAAAAAAACAAAAACAAATGAGCAGATAGGAAAGTAGGTAACAAATAGAGTTTTTTTGTTGTTTGTTGTTTTCTTCTTTTCTTCCCTTCTTTCTTCTTCTTTTCCCTTTCTTTTTTCTTCCTTTTTTTCCCTTTTTCTAATTTGTCTGCATTTTGTTCTTATTTTTTTATTTTATTAATATTTTTCTATTCATTCACTTATTTTATTCATGTATTTATTTATTTATTTTTTATATCTTTTAACCCCACAGAGGGGGAGTCAATATTGCTCAAGATCAATGCATATTCCAGTCTTGCAGCCATATACTATACTATTTAGTGCATGTGTGTGACCATCATCGGTCCTCCCCGAAAGCTGAGCAGACATCCCCCATTAGAACTCTCCCTTACAAGCCAGTGAGGGCAGTGCTACACCTCAGTGATGTTCGGGCAGGACGAACGGGGACAGAAACCAACAGGCGGTGCTATTGTAATTAAAGACTGCAAGGTGATGTGTTATTCCCAACCACCAACTGTCCATTAATAAAAACAAATAATTAAGTAGATCGGAAAAAGAGGAGAAAACCAAACCAGCACAAAAGGAGAAACAAAAAAAACAAAAAAAGATTCAATAAATAAACAATTAAACAATCGGCACCGAGCACCACCACTGTGGATGTCCTGATAGTACAAAATAGAATGAAATTCAAGATTCAAGATTCAAGATTCAAGATGTCTTTATTGTCACTGGGCATTTGCATGTCAGTGAAATTTTCAGTGCAACCCCCGTGTAAAGATAACAAAATGAAACAAGATAAACCAACTGGCATGCAATAAAAAGAGAATAAAATAAGATAAAATAAAAAGAAATAAATACAATGAGATAAATAGAATTATGTGCAAATACGAGAGAAAATATACATGTCTGTATGTGTATATATACGTTGTGCATATGCATATATACACTAAGGTGCGGTTGCGTGGATGACGAAGTGCAGTGTGCAGTGATTCAGTCTATTGTCCTGCAGTGCCGGCGGAAGGGGGGGTGATAGCTTTGACCGCTCTGGGGAAGAAACTGTCTTTTAGTCTGTTAGTGGCGGTGCGGATGTTCCTGTACCGCTTTCCTGATGGAAGTGGTACAAACAGTCTGTGGCCTGGGTGGCTGGGGTCCATGGCGATGGCTCTTGCCCTCTTCTTGACCCGGCCTGCATATATTGAGTCCAAGTCAGGGAGGGGGCAGCCCACGATGCCCTGTGCAGTTCTGACCACCCGTGCCAGTTGTTTCCTCTCCTGTGTCGTGCATCTGCCATACCACACGGTCACACTGAGACAGAGGATGCTTTCAATTGTCGCCCTGTAGAAGTTCACGAGCAGCCGTGAGGAGAGTCCAGCCCGTTTCAGTTTCCTGAGGAAGAAGAGTCTTTGTTGGGCCTTCTTCACCAGGTGGCAGGTATTCAGGGACCAGGAGAGATCAGATGTGAGGTGTAGACCCAGGAACTTTATGTTGTCCACACGCTCCACCACTTCTCCGTCCATGAGGAGGGGGGCGTGATCAGTCTTCCTGGACCTCCTGAAGTCCACGACCATCTCCTTGGTCTTCCCTGTGTTCAGCACCAGGTTGTTGGCTGAACACCATTGTGTGAGCTGGTGTACCTCCTCTCTGTAGTGGGTCTCGTTGTTATCTGAGATGAGACCCACTACTGTAGTGTCGTCCGCGAACTTCACAACTGTGTTGGTGGGATGGATGGCAGCACAGTCGTGGGTGAACAGGGTGAAGAGGACCGGGCTGAGCACACAGCCCTGTGGCGTGCCTGTGCTGAGTACCAGAGGGGATGATGTTTTGTTCCCTATTCTCACCACCTGAGACCTGTTGGTGAGAAAGTCCCTGATCCAGTGGCACAGTGACGCAGGCAGACCCACTGCGCATAGCTTCAGCACCAGCTTGTCTGGGATGATGGTGTTGAAGGCTGAGCTGAAGTCTACAAACAGCATCCTGGCGTAGGTGTTGGGCTGCTGGAGGTGTGTGAGGGCCGTGTGCAGGGTGATGGAGACAGCATCCTCTGTGGACCGATTCCCTCTGTAGGCAAACTGAAGGCTGTCCAGGTCCGAGGGGATGAGGCTTCTGATGTGCCTGAGAAGAATCCGCTCAAAGCACTTCATAATTACAGGGGTCAGAGCAACAGGCCTATAGTCGTTGAGGCAGGTGGGTGATGTCTTCTTGGGTATCGGTATGATGGTAGAGGACTTGAGACACTCAGGAACCATGGACAGCTGCAGGGACAGGTTGAAGATGTCCAGGAACACTCCTGCCAGCTGGTCGGCACATGTTCTCAGCGTCTGGCCTGACACCTTGTCCGGTCCTGCAGCCTTGCGGGTGTTGATCCTCCTCAGGGTGGATGAAACCTGGTGTTGTTGCAGGACGAGGGGCTGGTGCTGCTCCTCCGGTAGGTGTGTAGCTTCTCTGCTGCCTGATGTGTCGAAGCGAGCAAAGAAGCTGTTTAGAGTGTCAGGCAGGGTAGAGTCGTGGCTGACGAGCTGGGTGTTGGTCCTGTAGTCCGTCAAGGTCCTGATGCCTTTCCACATGTTCCGGGGGTTGTTGTTGTTGAAGTGATCTTCAACTTTGTCCTTGTACCGGAGCTTGGCCTGTTGGATGCCTTTCTTCAGCTCTGCTCGGGCCCTGCTATAAGCCAGCCTGTCTCCAGATCTGTAGGCAGTGTCCCGGGCTTTCAGCAGGGATCTCACAGTGCTGTCCAGCCATGGTTTCTGGTTAGGAAACACTGTGATGGTCTTGACTGGGAGGACAGCGTCCGTGCAGAACTGAACATAGGACAGTACAGATGATGTATACTCCTCCAAGTCTGCCTCTTCACTGAACACAGACCAGTCTGTGTGTTCAAAGCAGTCCTGGAGTGCAGAGGAGGCTTCTTCAGTCCAAACCTGTATTGTCCTGGTGGTCGGCTTAGTTCTGCAGGCCAGAGGCTTGTAAACCGGTATAAGCTCCACTGAGATGTGGTCCGACATGCCCAGGTGTGGAGCTGCTACAGCCTTGTAAGCAGCAGGGATGTTGCAGTACACCTGGTCTAGAGTGTTATTATCTCTGGTGGGAAAGTTTATGTATTTGTGGAATTTGGGAAACACCGCCTTTAGTTCGACGTGGTTGAAGTCTCCCGCCACGATCACAGCCGCCTCCGGGTTGTCGTTCATCTGCACGTTGATGAGGCAGTAGAGCTCCTCTAATGCTAGCTTAGCATTAGCCCGCGGTGGGATGTAGACGGCCACGATAACAATGGCGGAAAGTTCTCTGACCAGCTTGAACGGTCGGCATTTCACAGCCAGGTATTCCAAATCAGGAGAGCAGAATGTTCCGACGGTGCGTGTGGCTGTACACCAGGCGTTGTGTACGTACAGCGCCAGACCTCCGCCTCTGCTCTTACCTGAAGCAGCGGACCTATCCGCCCGGAGCAGAGTGCGCCCCGCTATCTCCACCGCTGCGTCCGGGATGTTGCCGTCCAGCCAGGTCTCTGTGACGACGGCAACACAGCTGTCCATCCGGCGAGAAACAGTTTTCAGCCGGACCTCGTCGATCTTGTTGGCGAGAGACCTGGCGTTCGTGAGAAAGAGACTCGGAAGAGCCGGTCTGTGAGGGTTAGCTTGTAGCCTAGCGCGCGTGCCGGCGCGCTTGCCCCTCTTTTGTTTACGGTCTCTTCTCCGTCTCCTAGGCAGCAGTGGGGGGATGGTGGTGGGTTCGTGGGTCCGTAGCAACTCCGGTGGAATAAAGTCCAATTTGGGAGGGTTATGGAGTCCAGGCTGTATCCCGAAGTTCCACAGTTCAGTCCTGCTGTACTGTGTGATGGCTTCGAGGAAGGTTGTGGACGCGGATACAAATAAAAACAAACAAACAAACACACGAACACGGGAGCTACGAGCCGCTGCATCTACACGCGCCGCCATCTTGTTTTTGTAATGTAATAGAATAAGGCAGAAGAGGACACCAGTGCAGAAGAAAATGAGTTTTGTGGAGAGATTCTCAGGACATTCTGGCGAGTCCCATCATTCGTTGAAATGGGACTCAGTAGTAGTTGGCGAGACCCGATCAAACATGCAAGTCTGAAGGACCCTGAAGCCCAGAACAGCAATCACGACAAGGCAGGGCCAAGCCAACAGGACAACCCCCACTTCGGGCCGCAGGAGCCACAGGACGCCACTCCCAGAGAGCCACCAGGGCCACTGTGAACGACACAAACCCGGAGAACAAGAGGGAGCAGCTACAGATGCCCCCCAGCGCACCAAGACCGACCCAGGCAGCCCGGGGCATGACGACCCACCCGCCACCCCAGCCCCCACCAACTCCCCCACCCCACCACCCGACCCGCCCAGCCGACCCACCTACCCCCCCGCCCACCCCTTGAGGGGGCCAACGGCCCCACGCAGCCAGGAAGCCAGACACAGGGAGCAAGTGGCCTACCGAGGGGGCGGTAACTATGAAGTTACCGCCCCCTCGGTGGGGGTCTGATCACGAAGACGAAACAACTGTCCCTGAACGCATCGTGAGAGTTGCAACAGCAGAGAAGACACGGCGTCGCATCTGGTAGGTGTATTTTTTTTTTCCCCTCTTTAACTCCGCTAGCCTAGCTTCCCTTAGCATGGCTAGTTCTTCTTCTTCCCGTATTTTCTGCTCAGTGTGTTGTATGTATAGTGAGTACCCTGCCTCCTTTACTGAGGATAGAATTAGCTGTTGGAAGTGTAGTTTAGTGTCAGGGTTGGAGGCCAGGGTTTCTGAGTTAGAAGCATGGCTCTGCAGCTTGGAGGCTAATGCTAGGCTTAGCTGTAAGTGAGGTAGCTGCAGGGACCGCAGGCTGTGCTAATAGTAGCAGGAGCGTGGCTAGCCCCTCAGCCACCCCCGTGCACCCGGGAGAGTCAAGGGATCGGTTTGTGACAGTACGGGGGAAGCGTGGTGCTAAACGCACAAACGTAGTGCACCAAGAGCTTCACATCTGTAATAGGCCCCATGGCATAACACCGGCCAAACCAGACACTCTCTTCATTGGCAGTTCTATTCTTAGAGACGTGAAGCACCCAGCGGTGTCTGTCAGGTGTTATCCAGGGGCCAGAGTCGGTGACATCGAAGGAAACCTTAGGATTTTACAGCAGAGCAGGGCTAGCTTCCGCCGCATCGTGATCCACGCTGGTGGTAACGATGTCCGACGGAAACAATCAGAGGTTCTTAAACTGAATGTAGCATCGATGTGTAAACTTGCTAAGTCGATGTGTAACACCGTAGCATTCTCTGGACCCCTGCCCAATTTGGCCAGTGATGAGATGTACTCTAGGTTCTCATCATTTAACCGCTGGTTGTCTAGGTGGTGCTCAGAAAACGATGTTGTTTTTATAGATAATTGGCGTGCATTCTGGGGAAAGCCTGGGCTCATTTGCAGAGATAGCATACATCCCACTTGGGAAGGTACCTCTCTCTTAGCACAAAATGTGGCTGCCAAATTTAGCCTGTCAAAATGACAATCCGGGGTGCGGGCCCAGGCGCAGAGTCGTAGTGTAAAACACTTCTCTGTGCATCAACTTCACTCTGAGCTGTCACAAACCCACCATGTAGAAAATAATAGAAAGACTGTGTCTATCCCCTGTGTAGTTAATAATAAACCCTGTATAGTTAAAAATAAACCTAATATTAAAAAACCTATAGGAGTGAGATCAAATAATTTAATAAAAATAGTTTTAAGTAATAATCAGGTTAAAAGAACACCTAACAATTTTATCCAATGCGGACTGCTCAATATTAGGTCTATTTCTTCCAAATCTTTGTTAATAAACGATCTAATTAGTGATCACAAAATTGATATTTTAGCTCTGACTGAAACCTGGCTGCAGCAGGATGAATATGTCGCATTAAATGAATCCACGCCACCAACTCATGTAAACTATCACACAGCCAGAACCAGTGGCCATGGTGGAGGAGTGGCAGTAATATCCCACTCCAGTTTAGGTCTGAGCCCTTAATTTAAAATAAATAAAATTAATCATAAAATTAATCCCATTTACCACTCCTTTGAAAGTCTAGTTTCATCCATTACTTTCCCCAACTGCAGAAACCAAAAACCAGTCCTTTTTGTCATAATCTATCGCCCTCCTGGCCCTTATTCACAGTTTTTATTACAAGTCTCTGACTTTCTATCCAGTGTAGTGTTGAACTCGGATAGGATTATAATAGTTGGTGATTTTAACATACATGTCGATAACAACACTGACTCTCTTAGTAATGCATTTAGTGACTTACTAGACGGATTAGGCTTTATCCAAAATGTTAACCCACATTCACAGACATACTCTCGATCTGATCTTAACACTTGGTGTTGAAATTAATGACCTTGTCATTTTTCCCCATAATCCCATACTCTCAGATCACTTTTTAATGACCTTCCAGGTTTTGTTTGAGGATATTTCCACCTCAGTGATTAAAACGCAAATGAGAAGGATACTATGTGACCGTGCTGTCTCAAAGTACAAAGAGTTAATTCAGTCACTATTTGTGTCTATGTCATGTGATTATGTAAAGGACACATTTAGTCCCAGTATAAGTGATGAGTTAGTTGATAGTACCATGCTCACACTACAAACTACGTTAGATATAGTTTCCCTTCTCAAGTTAAAAACTACTAAGATTAGATGAACCTCCCCATGGTACAATGCTGACACTCGCTCCATTAAACAAGCAGCACGTAAATTAGAGAGGCAATGGAGGCGATCCAATTCAGAAGATTCTCTCAATGCCTGGAAAAATAGCTTAAAAAAGTATAAGCAAGCTTTGCGTACAGCCAAAACTAGATATTACTCATCCATAATAGAAGAAAACAAGAATAACCCTAGATTCCTGTTCAGTACTGTAGCCAGACTGACAAACAGCCACACCTCCGTGGAACCAGTTATTCCATCCACGCTCCATTCTGATGATTTCCTGCAGTTCTTTAACAATAAAATATCAACTATTAGAGACAAAATACACACATTTCTCCCAAACATTCGATCAGAAAAAGCAGCAGTTTCAAACCTAGGCCCTTTAATAAATCCCTCTGTAACACTAAATAATTTCACCACTGTAGACCAAACTGATCTCATATCTATTATCATGTCTTCCAAATCAGCCACCTGCCTCTTAGATCCAATCCCAACAAAACTCTTTAAAGAGATTCTGCCCCTAATTATTAGCACTGTCCTAAATATAATTAATACTTCATTAATTACTGGACATGTGTCGCAGTCATTTAAATATGCTGTTATTAAACCAATTCTGAAAAAGCCTACTCTAGATCCTGACATTCTAGCCAATTATAGGCCTATATCCAATTTGCCCTTCCTGTCAAAGGTTTTAGAATGAGTAATAGTTAAACAGCTGTGCCAATTCCTGCAGGATAATAGTTTATTTGAACAGTTTCAGTCTGGCTTTCGTGTCCATCACAGCACTGAAACGGCGTTAGTTAAAGTTACTAATGACTTATTATTAGCCGCTGACATCGGATTAATATCAGTCCTGGTGTTATTAGACCTTAGTGCAGCCTTTGACATCATTGACCACAGTATCTTAGTGCACAGATTAGAATGTGATATAGGCATTAGAGGAGCAGCCCTCTGCTGGTTTAAATCATATTTATCTAATCGCTACCAATTTGTTCACATCAACCAACAATCATCGCAGTCCTCCAGAGTTAATTATGGCGTGCCCCAAGGGTCAGTCCTTGGGCCTATTTTGTTTACACTATATATGCTCCCTTCAGGTAACATCATTAGAAATCATGGCATTAATTTTCATTGTTATGCGGATGACACACAGCTATATTTATCGATTACACCTGATCAGACCAGCAAATAGATAAACTAAGTACTTGTGTCAAAGACATAAAAATTTGGATGAGTGCCAATTATCTTTTATTGAACCCTGAAAAAACTGAAGTCGTTATAATTGGTCCTAAAAATGCGAGAGACTCCTTAACTGACCAGATAGTTACTCTGGACAACTTAAGTGTAACACCTGTTGTGGAAGTTTTGTATCACACAGGGAGAGAAAACTTTTCAAATCAGAAACAATTATTTATTGAAGAAATGAACAACTTAATTTGGAACTTGCATGCAAGTGAGAACATGAACAGAACGAGCTGTCGTCAGATGTTCTGATGCTCCATCTAAACTACAACTCTTTTATACTCTTCTAAACATTCCGAGGGTGGTATGAGAGGGACCAACACTGTCCTTCTCATACCAATGTAACCACACCATGTCTCTGGAGACAACCTTCCTCTCAGGGATGTATGAATGGAATGTTTACGTATCAGTATCAGTGAGACATTACAGTATCATTGAGACAGACACACAGACCGAAGGTAAAATTCCTTTCACAATCCCCCCTTTTTATGAATTAAACACTCTGATTAATGAAATATCATGAGTTCGTAATCTACATGAGTAAATACTGTGTGTTAGTCTACAATGTGAGCAAAAACACAACCCAAGAACCACCTCAGAACTGAAATAGTTCCAAGTCCTGATCCAACCCCTCACAATCTGAATCCATTTCTTGGTGACGACCATCAAAGGAAGAGGGGGTGGGGGGAGGGAATGGGGAAGAATGGTTAATGATAACCAACGTCCCACATAACCTCGAACTGAGGGAATGACAAAGTGGTATAATGCAACATGAAATCATACCCAGCAAAAATAAGACTCCTAGAGCAATACTAGCAATTCTAAATAGCCATCCTTTCAGGCCAGTAGAAAAACCCGAAAACCAGTCTGAAATACCCCAACTGTCATTTACATAAGCATTATTATCCTCATGCAAAAGCAGTTTCAGATGCTGCAACTGCTGGTGAACATCAGACATGTTTGTAGAGGTGTCAGGCCCGTATGTACAGCAGGTATCGCGGATCAAATGACACACACCCCCTTTTTCTGCCAATAGGAGGTCTTAGGCCGCCCTGTTTTGCAGGGCAACCATACGAATTGCCTTAATTTCGTAGGACAGGTCTCCAAAACCAGTGTCCACTGCAGCAGTAAGGTTCTCTAATTGGACAGATAAGGTGTCTATGTACCCCGTTAACTTCGTCGTGCCATACATAGGAAAAATGGAAATAGCAACCTTCTCGGCCCGTGAAATTAACGCACGCGTAGCCCGCGAGAGCAGGGTAATGGTCAATTTGGAGAGTGTGGGGAACAGATAAGATAAATAACAGGTGCCCGCCCACCGTGATGGCAGGTACAGATATGATCTCCTGCCACATGTCCACACCATATCAGTAGGACAACCATAACCTAAATCGAAAGGTATAATGGCCACAGTAGAATTGAACGTGATAGTAGTGTTAGAAGTAGCATCATACCGTTGTAAAGGTGAAGCAGTGCCCAATAGTGCAGTGATGTTAAACAGGACTATAAAGGGATCAGGACGTGATGAGCCAGACGTAGGAAAGGTCT
Source organism: Siphamia tubifer (assembly GCA_020466265.1). NCBI lineage: Eukaryota > Metazoa > Chordata > Actinopteri > Kurtiformes > Apogonidae > Siphamia > Siphamia tubifer. Next base: position 39,605,494 of record CM035788.1, read on the forward strand.
CACAATTAGCTAACCCACAAGACACCGTAATGAAAATTTTACACCCCTGTGTATGACCTAGATGATACCATGCATGTTTAGTTACAGGTGAGTGAAAACACAACTGTGGAACATACAAAGGATTTGAAGCATTTCTCAAATGGAAGACAACATTCTTTTGCACAGTTTGTATATTTGGAAAAGTTCCTGGGGTCTCTGAAGACCATAGTTGGGTTCCATTTCAGCCATGGGTGAATCAAAGTAGCATCTGACCACCCACGCAATGTCCCCTTCATCAGCATGAACAGAGTGTGATTGATTTGTGATTCTTTGCATTAAATTGCGTGTCTTTCTCCACCACACATTGTCCGTGTGATCGTGATGATCAATCATGTGGAGATCACGTGGGGGACGAGGTAGAGAGTGTGTCATCCATTGACGCTGCTCACCTGGGTGTGTAAAGGGAACAGTTTCTTGCCGATAACACAGCAGGAAAAGGAGAGGATGGCTGTCAGGGACACCCTCCTCCCTTAATGGCCGTCGTGCTGGCCATTGTTAAATCAGTGTAAATGAGGGGCCAAGGGGTCTTCAGTCACTCGCCAGTGACCAGGCAAAGGATAGAATATACAGTATGTGACTCCACTGGATCACCTTATGACCATTAGGTTTCAGCCAGCGAAGTCATGTGGGTGTGAGTGCATGCAGTGCAAAGGGCCGGTCGCCGTCCTCCGAGTGTCTGCAACATCGGATGGTGACTTGGCACGTCACTACTCCTCCGTCCTCGGTGTCCCTTCGTCCGGTCTGCATCGCGTTTCCCTCTGCCCCTCCCTCCCTCGTTGTCTGGGTTGTATCCTCCTGCGCTTTCCCACTGTCCATCAGCTGGTGGTCTTCCCAGGAACCTCTGGTGGTGTGACACCGGATCTGGTAGGATCTGGTAGGCCGTTCAGCCACTCTGACCATGGAGTGTGTCATCAGGGGCACCCGGGAAGAGCCCGCCGCTACTTCCAATGCTGTCCATCGGTAGTGCCGCACCAGGACTCCCCAGACTGAAGAGAACACCATAACTACCTGTTGAGATATTTAAGGTTGGGAGAAAACACAGCACAACATGGGAGCACATCACACCCTACATGAGGAGGTGTGGAACCCAGATATCTGAGATATCTGTCATCTGTCTGTGATTACGCATGCGCATGTACATCAAACAATGTGACAACACTTAAGTCATGGCAAGAAAATCCTTAGTTTTCATGAACATCATTAATGACACAAACATGTATTACAGTTACCAACATGATCAGTAAGTGTGCTTTCTCTTTGCACCGACAGTCCCTCAGGTTGACCTGAAAAGGAGAGGAAGAAAAACATATATTTTTGGAGACAAGTGAGTTCAGAAGGGGGGGGAGGGGGTCCCTCACCATCCAGTATCCGCTAAGACTTGGAAACCTGTAGGAGAGGTCATCACTGAAGTGTTAGATTAGAACTAATTCCCCCACACAAGTCTGAAAGTAAGAAAATCTCAAGAAAGTGTGCATTATTATCAAAACACACTTTAGACAAATATATACCTCTACTGTATATATTCTATATATGTATTTTTTACTTTAGTTTCACAAACACACTTCTGACACCATTTCCCTAGCGGGGAAAAAGTTTAAGCATAAAGTACACTTAATAAAGTAATCACTTAACTCTGGGATACACACATACACGTACACACACACACACACACAGACAAACAGCCATGGCACAACACAACACAACAGAGCTCCTAAAAACCAACAATGTCATATGATAATTCCTCTGTTCTTCCTCTATGGAAAACAAATGGTTAAACAGACAGGCACCCTTACTCCAGCACTAATGAGGGACTTTAAATCTACTGTCATATCATCGATGACAAACTGAGCCATAATCAAGTTTTAGGTGCACTATGGACAACATTTTCTGTAAATCAGACCTATATTGTATTTATGCACATCTCAGACCATACCATTTTAAGATTAAAATCAAGCATGTTAGACTATGTGTGTATAGCAGGAGTATCTGAGGCATGCAACTGAGAAACGTCTTTTTGACAGGTTCAAATGGTCGCATTAAAAACCCTTGCCGTCAATAAATGAGGTTATTTTACTAAATAATTAATAACCATAGAATGAGCCAAGATGACATAAACCATAACAAGACCCAAATACTAAGAATAAATTGTCTAATGTCAACAAAGGTTTGTGCAACTAACGGAGTCCACAAGACTGTCGCAGAGACTGATAAAGTCTGTATTAAATAAATTATTTTTTTGACTGCATAACCATGTTCCTCTAAGAAGGCAGGAGTGTGTCAGCTCTACACACTGGGACAGTAGGCGAAACTACTGAACTACAGTCTAAACAAAACCCAAGTTTAAATTCTTTTTAAACTTAAAATTTTCTCTAAATTAGCAGACCTTCTTTGTGGAGAAGACTGATAGTTATTCTTAGGTGCCATGGTCTAAATATATTGCTTGAAATGTAAATATAAATAACTTTAAAAATAAATAAATAAATAAATCTAACCCCAATCAGCCTATTGTCATATACTGGTACACACAGAACCATTACTTATGACAAATACTGTTATTAATTGTTTAAATGTCCCAGTTTGGACATTTAATTATGACTCCAGCATTAATCTGGAGAAACCCAAACAAACACAATCATCTACTGATCAAAGAAAAATGGTCAACACTTGTTGATCCCTCTTTACATTAAACCATGTAAATACACGGTCCAAATGCAGTCTGTTGTAATATGATCACACGTGTTCCTCTTTAAATTGTAGATAATGAAATGTGAGGTAAATCTAATATCAGACCATACAGGGTGGGTCGGCTGGACCCTGGAAAGTTAACCAACTCCCCTGAATTTGGAATCTCAGGAAAAAAAAAACAAATATGAGGTGCAATGTAATGCAGTTTAGTGACATATAATCTAAGATTTTGTTGTTTTTTTTTCTCTTTTCTGACAACACTTCTGCTATGTGTGTCTGAGATTTAGATATTAATGCATGCACATGGAGATTTAGACATTTGACTTTGTATTAGTATTATAATAAAAACATTCTCTTCTGAGGGTAATCATTACATCTCTGGCCAGGAGATTTAAAAGATATGACATGTCTTTTGGAAAACAAAATAACCAAGTAAAATGTATCAGACAATGAGCAAAACAATGGATTTTAAATATTCTTTCAATGTTTAACACCCTTTAGACTAAAAAGGTTGTTTTTCTTTTGTTTTCACCCTATAAAACGTGCTAGTGTGAACTTGGCGAAGGTGTGTGACGTCAGTACAGACAACTGGTGTGCAAATGCAATACATACAGTTAATAAGCATGTGTAAGCCTGTGCTCCAAAGGGGGAGGGGGAGGGGGAGGGGTGTACGTGCAGTCTCACAGTCTAGTTGGTTCAGGAACTGTTGTTGCCAGTGGTCAGTTCTTGCCAGTGGTCAGTTGCTGTTGCTGACATTCTCTGTCCTTCATTGTCTCAGTCCACGTTTCTGCTGCTTGTGTCCATTCCTCCTGCCTTGACGTTTCTTTGCGGTGATGAACCACACTTGGTTTATCCAGAGCCCAGAGACATGTGATGTTCTTCCAGGTTGTATCTTCAAAGTCTGGTGAACATTCAGATAGAACAGTCTTTCACACATCTGTCACAGTCACAGTCTCACCCCAGCTACCATTATCTTTGGTTCTGAGTCCGGTGCTGCAGAGGGGGAGACGGCAGACCCAGTAGGAGAGGCAGGGTGCAGAGGAGGGTCCTTTGGCGTGATGGACGCAGACAGACGTGGACTCCCATCTTCCAGGAAGGAACTTTAGAGCTGTGAGCTTTATACAGAGAGGGGAGGGGGTGTTCTGGAGCACAAGGTGATGCAAACCTAAAATGCAAACCTGTGTGTAATATAAAACCCAACTCTGTTTGGATTAGACATAGTTTAAAACAGTTTAAAAACATTTCTGTCCCTACTCTGTTTATTCTACTCAACACAGTCTTTCTTTTCTTTTCCCCATTGTATGTTCAAGACTTCAGTGTTTTACAACATTTTGGTTTTGCTTTATCATTTTTGATCATATCATGTTCAATACAATCAGACCTATTAAGACATATATATTTATTACACTCATACATGTGAATCTTATAGAGAGAGACATCTGTTACCACAGCTGAATTTATGTTGAATGACAAGGACTCGCATTCGCTAAAGCCACGTATTAGTTATTATCTATTAATGTCCCACTCGGAACATTAAACTTCCAGACACGTCGATCTGGGCCGAAATAATGTTACCGCAACTGATTATTACGTTTCTTACTTTACGTCGCTGCAAAACCCGCATGATAAAGAATTTAGTCAGTCTGTGTCAAATCTGACCCACTACAAGATTCACAATATTCTGAGTTTACTCATGAGCTTCATTTCAATATTTTCTGAAATCATTTACGTTTTCATCTTCCCGTTTTGGGGAAATTACATTTTGTTACCCAATAATCTGACAACATGTCTTTTGGAATTGGAGTCTCCCGGTCCAACCCCACGTCACCCTTACTCGGCCGATTGCCCATAGTCGGACGTTTTCCCGACTGGTTTTCAACTTCGAGTCTAACACTCAGGCGAAAATCCTAAAAACCTATCGAGTTTTTGCCCTGGAGTTCACACCCCAAAAACCCCCCACATGAAGTAATCCCAGAACACCTGTATTACACAGTCCCTTTCGGGCAACTCCTTTTAGGCCACCAGTAACAGCACCTAGGATTTGAATTTATCCGGTTCCCTGTTTAAAGTTTACATCTAAAATGGAGCCTGCATCACATGAATTAGTTCATGGTTTTTTCTTTTGATTCACGTTCAAGGAGAAAAACTAGGAAAAAAATCCTTTATCCGTTTTTTTGTTTTTCTGGAGTTCACACCCCAAGGAAAAAACAAAAAGAACTAAAAAAAAAACCCCACACATGAAGTAATCTGGTAAGCCTGCATTACACAGTCATGAAGCCCCCATTAGTTCACCAGTAACATCACCTAGGATATAAATGTATCCGGTTCTCTGTTTAAAGGTTACATCTAAATTGGTTGAGCCAACTACACATGAATTAGTTCACGGTGATCCAATTTAGCTTCAGAATGAATCTAAATTGTGCTCTACTGTATTGTGCACCATAACAGCAGACAGCGGGCAGGTGACGTGAGGTTCAGACCAAGAGTTCCTATTTTAACCCAAATTAAAACTTTCTCACCAAGTGTGATCTGGTCTCCACAGGTCCAGTTCAGATCCCGGTGGTGTGCGGGCGGAGTCCGGCTCAGTCCCTGTCCTCTGGTTTTTGTTTTTACCAACAGGGATACGACTTTTTGGTCCGTAGGCTGATCACTTCCCCGACCTCGGTCCTCCGTCCGTCACACTCACGGGATCCTGCCGACAACGCCAAATTGTTGTGGAAGTTTTGTATCACACAGGGAGAGAAAACTTTTCAAATCAGAAACAATTATTTATTGAAGAAATGAACAACGTAATTTGGAACTTGCATGCAAGTGAGAACATGAACAGAATGAGCTGTCGTCAGATGTTCTGATGCTCCATCTAAACAACTCTTTTATACTCTTCTAAACATTCCGAGGGTGGTATGAGAGGGACCAACACTGTCCTTCTCATACCACTGTAACCACACCATGTCTCTGGAGACAACCTTCCTCTCAGGGATGTATGAATGGAATGTTTACGTATCAGTATCAGTGAGACATTACAGTATCATTGAGACACAGACACACAGACCGAAGGTAAAATTCCCTTCACACACCCAATGCCACAGTTAAAAATTTAGGAGTCTTATTTGATCAAGATCTTTCATTCAAAATGCACATTAACCAAACATGCAGAACAGCCTTCTTTCACCTGCGCAACATAGCCAAAATTAGGAATATTCTGTCTGAAATGTCTGCAGAAAAATTAATTCACGCATTTGTTACATCACGATTAGATTATTGTAACTCCTTACTTGTAGCGTGTCCTAAATATTCCCTAAAAAGCTTTCAACTGGTTCAAAATGCAGCAGCAAGATTATTAACAGGATCAAATAGAAGAGAACACATCACCCCTGTGCTCCAAACCCTTCACTGGCTACCAGTTGAGTTTAGAATGAAATTTAAAATCCTCCTCCTTACATATAAAACCATTAATGGTATGGGCCCCTCTTATCTTAGAGATGATCTGGTTCCGTACCAGCCCAATAAAACCCTTCGTTCTCAGAATGCAGGTTTATTGAAAGTTCCTAGGGTTTCTAAAAGTACAGTAGGACCTAGAGCCTTTAGTTATCAGGCCCCTGTCTTATGGAATCAGCTTCCCTTTAATATTAAAGACGCCGAAACAGTCTCTACATTTAAAATTAGGCTGAAAACATTCCTGTTTGAGAAAGCCTATGGTCAGGTTAGTTAAAAAATTATGTGACTCATATATCATGGATACATGATGTATGAGTCACAGTTCAGTCTAGGCTGCCCTAGGAGTTAGAATGCTGGGGGAAGTACAGACACTGAGTTCTTTCTTCTCTTTCTCTCCCTCACACCTGTTTCTGTCATTCTTATAACCTATCTTTCATACCAACTCTGTTCATGACTAGTCACCTGGTGTCCCCCTGCACCCTGCCCCAGGCGAGCACAGTACACCCAGGGCCCCCGCCTCCCCACAATGCGCCCTGAGAACCCACCAGGACAGAGCCCCCTCTCTCAGTCGTCCTCAGACGAGCTTCCATCGGAGTCTCCAATCCTCCCGATTCTCCATACACCCGGCCAGCTCTGAAGAGCTTTCAGCTCCCACATCTTTCTTCAGGATGTCCATGTACGTTAGCGCGAGACGTCCTCGTGATCGATGCCCATGTGTTGGTTCCCATAGGACCAGCCTGCTGGCCGGGAGCTCCCGATGTCTGTGGCAGTGGCCGGCCAGCCTCATCCTCCTAGCTGCTACCTTCTTGCTGAGCCTTGGCAGTTGCCCATACAGGTCCTCGTTGGTGATGTGGGTGTTCTGGTCCACATTCAGAACAGCTCGTAACATTCTGGTGTAGCACCCATCCAGGGACTTCTGCAGGGTGTGTGTCAGGGTCCAGCTTTCACAGCCATACAGGAGGACAGACTCCACAGTGGCGTGGAATAGGCTCAGCTTTATGTGTCGAGGGAGATTCGAGCACCACACTCTTGACATGCCGTTCAGGGCCCTCCACGCTAGCGCCTTCCTGACCTTAAGGTCCTGTTCTGTGGAGTTCATCCAGGAACCCAAGTATTTGAAGTCATTGACCTCTCGCAGAGCGTTGCCGTCTGATGTTGTAATTGGCGGGTGGTCCATGTGAATGTTATAGGTGATTACCTCAGTCTTCTTTGCATTCAGTCTGAGGCCAACCTTAGCACATTCTGCCTCCACTCTGTTCAGGAGTTCCTGTGCCTGCTCCATGCGGTCAGACACCAGGCAGATGCCCCACACGGCACCAGCCCGCAATACAGCCACAGCGCCCGCCAGACTGGCCAATCCAACCCCCGCGTCCCGCCAAGAGCCATCGCACCAGCTTGGACCCGACGGGCAAGCAGGAGCACCCCCCCAACCACAGCCCCCATGTCCCGGGGACCCCCCAGCACAGCAACATGGATAGTAGTCTACCCCTGCTACCCCATAGCCATAAGCCATAAGCCATAAGGGATAAGGCATAAGGGGGGCCGGGTCCCACCAGCGAGGCCATATTAGTGAAATCCCCCCATTCCTCCCTGTTAATATATCTCCAGATCCCTGACTGGAGACTATTAATGACAAACTCTAATTTATGTTGCTTTCTCAGTCAGGATGGGTTAATATAAATATAACATAAATAGGGCTCATTAATAAAAATCAAACAAAGATGAAAAAAAAACCTTAAGAAAATTGTTTTGCCATTCATTTTAGGTTAGGCCTAGCAGGTAACATTTTAGTTGGCCTTAGAAGAAATAGACATAAGAGCTACCAGCTAGCCTACAAAAAACTACTAAAATGCCTCTAGCCCAAATTCATGAAATAGATCTTTCCAGCTTCCCGTGCAACATGACCAAGAAGAAAATAAATAATGGTCGTGCCAAGAAGGGCCGTGGGCATGTGCAACCCATTCGCTGCACCAACTGTGCCTGTTATGTTCCCAAGGACAAGGCCATCAAGAAGTTTGTCATCAGGAACATAGTGGAGGCGGCTGCTGACAGAGACATCACAGAGGCCTGTACCTATGAGGTGTACCCTCTGACCAAACTCTACGTGGGACCATTCCTCCATGAATCATTTGTGAGATCACACACTGACGTTGGACCAAAGGCCTGGCTCTCAGTGTGTGCTATAATGTATCCAAAAAGTGTTCTGTGGAGTTGACATTAGGACTCATTTCAGGCCAGTCAAATTCATCCACATCAAACTCTCTCGCCTATGTCTTCATGGACCTTAATTTATGCACTACTGTTCCCACAACCTTGGCATTATGAAAATATCCAAAGTCTCTCTCTCTCTCTCACACACACACACACACACCTGCAGAATACAGAAATGTCATATTCAACTCCATAGATTAAGAATAGGATGTCACTTTTGGTAATATAGTGTATATACTTAGCATCATTAAAAATTCACCGTTATCATTACTTCGTATTTTTTAAATTTTTTAACACCAAAACTGGTTCAGCTTTTGTTTCTGTATGAGAAAGGAGACATACAGACCAAACATGTGTTGTTTTCCCACTCACGTGAATCACGTGGCCGCTTTGAGCACATTTGCGATATCAGACATTATGTTGTTTTTGAGGGGTGCTGTAATTGTTGAAAGTCTGACAGTCTATTTAAAGAGAACCCAAAAAAACACAAAATGTCATTGTTTCAAAGGTCATAGTGCGACTTAGGACACGGGAGAGAGAATGGGCACTCAGCATGTTGCTGGCTGGTCTCAGCTATACAGAGGTGGCAGGTCAAATGTGTTGTCAGCAGACCACAATCAGTCGTCTGGCTGCCAGAGAACAGGTCGCTGACCGACCACGCTCATGGCAACCATGGGTGACTACACCCGCCCAAGATTGCTATATTTGCTTGCTGCATACATGTGACAGATTCCAGACAGCAACACAAATGGCTTGGGAGACAAGAGGTCTAAGACATCTAAGGGTGAGTGCAAGTGCGATTCGATGCCATCTTCATGTGAGAAACCTACATGCTCAGATCCTTTATAGAGGACCTCTTTTGACAGATGTGGTACGTCAAAACCGCCTACGATGTGCCCGGAAGCACCAGTGGCGGTGGCGTTTGGTTGACTGGACCAGGGTTCTTTTCTCAGATGAATCCAGATTTTGCATTGATTGACCAGACCAATGCCAGTGTGTCTGGTGCAGACGTGGAAAACGTTACACAAATGTATGTGTTAGGCCAGGAAATCGCTGGGGTCGCGCTAGTGTCATGCTGTGGGGAGGCATTGGCGCTGTTCCCAGCATACACGCGCTACTGACGGTTTGCTCAGTATTGACCATGTTGACAGAGTGGTTGGTCTGACAGTGTTTGGGTTTTGTTGGTTGGGTGGTTGGTTGGATTGGTCTTTTGTTGTTTTTTTTCATGTCGTTAATGTGACCAGTTTTGGGTGTGGAGTGTGGGGACTTCACCACAAATATAATAATGTTGATATAGTAAAGCAACTGTCTCCCGTGCGTTTTTAATGATGGTAAGTATATATATATATATATATATATATATATATATACATGCACACACACACATATATATATATATATATATATATATATATATATATATACATGCACACACACATATATATATATATATATATGTACATATATTAGCTTAGGAGTGTATATTTTAGAGTTTAGGCATGTATGTATAAACTTATGTTTGCTCAAAACATTTTGTCAGTGGTAGATCTAGCTATATGACTATTTTAGTGCCTAAAAATATAATGGTCTGCACCTTTCCACCGCTTTACATTAGCTTCACATTCACACTCATACACCAGTAGGTTTCTAAGATCTAAGGTCAGTCCTACTGGGACACTTCGACATGTGGACAGCCAGAGCTGGGACTCGAACCGCCAACCTCTCGGTCTTTGGGGGACCCACTCTACCATCTGAACCACAGCCGCCCACGTAGAGTTTGGTCAGAGGGTACACCTCATAGGTACAGGCCTCTGTGATGTCTCTGTCAGCAGCCGCCTCCACTATGTTCCTGATGACAAACTTCTTGATGGCCTTGTCCTTGGGAACACAACAGGCACAGTTGGTGCAGCGAATGGGTTGCACATGCCCACGGCCCTTCTTGGCACGACCATTATTTATTTTCTTCTTGGTCATGTTGCACGGGAAGCTGGAAAGATCTATTTCATGAATTTGGGCTAGAGGCATTTTAGTAGTTTTTTGTAGGCTAGCTGGTAGCTCTTATGTCTATTTCTTCTAAGGCCAACTAAAATGTTACCTGCTAGGCCTAACCTAAAATGAATGGCAAAACAATTTTCTTAAGGTTTTTTTTTCATCTTTGTTTTGATTTTTATTAATGAGCCCTATTTATGTTATATTTATATTAACCCATCCTGACTGAGAAAGCAACATAAATTAGAGTTTGTCATTAATAGTCTCCAGTCAGGGATCTGGAGATATATTAACAGGGAGGAATGGGGGGATTTCACTAATATGGCCTCGCTGGTGGGACCCGGCCCCCCTTATGCCTTATCCCTTATGGCTTATGGCTTATGGCTATGGGGTAGCAGGGGTAGACTACTATCCATGTTGCTGTGCTGGGGGGTCCCCGGGACATGGGGGCTGTGGTTGGGGGGGTGCTCCTGCTTGCCCGTCGGGTCCAAGCTGGTGCGATGGCTCTTGGCGGGACGCGGGGGTTGGATTGGCCAGTCTGGCGGGCGCTGTGGCTGTATTGCGGGCTGGTGCCGTGTGGGGCATCTGCCTGGTGTCTGACCGCATGGAGCAGGCACAGGAACTCCTGAACAGAGTGGAGGCAGAATGTGCTAAGGTTGGCCTCAGACTGAATGCAAAGAAGACTGAGGTAATCACCTATAACATTCACATGGACCACCCGCCAATTACAACATCAGACGGCAACGCTCTGCGAGAGGTCAATGACTTCAAATACTTGGGTTCCTGGATGAACTCCACAGAACAGGACCTTAAGGTCAGGAAGGCGCTAGCGTGGAGGGCCCTGAACGGCATGTCAAGAGTGTGGTGCTCGAATCTCCCTCGACACATAAAGCTGAGCCTATTCCACGCCACTGTGGAGTCTGTCCTCCTGTATGGCTGTGAAAGCTGGACCCTGACACACACCCTGCAGAAGTCCCTGGATGGGTGCTACACCAGAATGTTACGAGCTGTTCTGAATGTGGACCAGAACACCCACATCACCAACGAGGACCTGTATGGGCAACTGCCAAGGCTCAGCAAGAAGGTAGCAGCTAGGAGGATGAGGCTGGCCGGCCACTGCCACAGACATCGGGAGCTCCCGGCCAGCAGGCTGGTCCTATGGGAACCAACACATGGGCATCGATCACGAGGACGTCTCGCGCTAACGTACATGGACATCCTGAAGAAAGATGTGGGAGCTGAAAGCTCTTCAGAGCTGGCCGGGTGTATGGAGAATCGGGAGGATTGGAGACTCCGATGGAAGCTCGTCTGAGGACGACTGAGAGAGGGGGCTCTGTCCTGGTGGGTTCTCAGGGCGCATTGTGGGGAGGCGGGGGCCCTGGGTGTACTGTGCTCGCCTGGGGCAGGGTGCAGGGGGACACCAGGTGACTAGTCATGAACAGAGTTGGTATGAAAGATAGGTTATAAGAATGACAGAAACAGGTGTGAGGGAGAGAAAGAGAAGAAAGAACTCAGTGTCTGTACTTCCCCCAGCATTCTAACTCCTAGGGCAGCCTAGACTGAACTGTGACTCATACATCATGTATCCATGATATATGAGTCACATAATTTTTTAACTAACCTGACCATAGGCTTTCTCAAACAGGAATGTTTTCAGCCTAATTTTAAATGTAGAGACTGTTTCGGCGTCTTTAATATTAAAGGGAAGCTGATTCCATAAGACAGGGGCCTGATAACTAAAGGCTCTAGGTCCTACTGTACTTTTAGAAACCCTAGGAACTTTCAATAAACCTGCATTCTGAGAACGAAGGGTTTTATTGGGCTGGTACGGAACCAGATCATCTCTAAGATAAGAGGGGCCCATACCATTAATGGTTTTATATGTAAGGAGGAGGATTTTAAATTTCATTCTAAACTCAACTGGTAGCCAGTGAAGGGTTTGGAGCACAGGGGTGATGTGTTCTCTTCTATTTGATCCTGTTAATAATCTTGCTGCTGCATTTTGAACCAGTTGAAAGCTTTTTAGGGAATATTTAGGACACGCTACAAGTAAGGAGTTACAATAATCTAATCGTGATGTAACAAATGCGTGAATTAATTTTTCTGCAGACATTTCAGACAGAATATTCCTAATTTTGGCTATGTTGCGCAGGTGAAAGAAGGCTGTTCTGCATGTTTGGTTAATGTGCATTTTGAATGAAAGATCTTGATCAAATAAGACTCCTAAATTTTTAACTGTGGCATTGGGTGTGTGAAGGGAATTTTACCTTCGGTCTGTGTGTCTGTGTCTCAATGATACTGTAATGTCTCACTGATACTGATACGTAAACATTCCATTCATACATCCCTGAGAGGAAGGTTGTCTCCAGAGACATGGTGTGGTTACAGTGGTATGAGAAGGACAGTGTTGGTCCCTCTCATACCACCCTCGGAATGTTTAGAAGAGTATAAAAGAGTTGTTTAGATGGAGCATCAGAACATCTGACGACAGCTCATTCTGTTCATGTTCTCACTTGCATGCAAGTTCCAAATTACGTTGTTCATTTCTTCAATAAATAATTGTTTCTGATTTGAAAAGTTTTCTCTCCCTGTGTGATACAAAACTTCCACAACAATTTGGCGTTGTCGGCAGGATCCCGTGAGTGTGACGGACGGAGGACCGAGGTCGGGGAAGTGATCAGCCTATGGACCAAAAAGTCGTATCCCTGTTGGTAAAAACAAAAACCAGAGGACAGGGACTGAGCCGGACTCCGCCCGCACACCACCGGGATCTGAACTGGACCTGTGGAGACCAGATCACACTTGGTGAGAAAGTTTTAATTTGGGTTAAAATAGGAACTCTTGGTCTGAACCTCACGTCACCTGCCCGCTGTCTGCTGTTATGGTGCACAATACAGTAGAGCACAATTTAGATTCATTCTGAAGCTAAATTGGATCACCGTGAACTAATTCATGTGTAGTTGGCTCAACCAATTTAGATGTAACCTTTAAACAGAGAACCGGATACATTTATATCCTAGGTGATGTTACTGGTGAACTAATGGGGGCTTCATGACTGTGTAATGCAGGCTTACCAGATTACTTCATGTGTTGGGTTTTTTTTTTTAGTTCTTTTTGTTTTTTCCTTGGGGTGTGAACTCCAGAAAAACAAAAAAACGGATAAAGGAGTTTTTTCCTAGTTTTTCTCCTTGAACGTGAATCAAAAGAAAAAACCATGAACTAATTCATGTGATGCAGGCTCCATTTTAGATGTAAACTTTAAACAGGGAACCGGATAAATTCAAATCCTAGGTGCTGTTACTGGTGGCCTAAAAGGAGTTGCCCGAAAGGGACTGTATAATACAGGTGTTCTGGGATTACTTCATGTGGGGGGTTTTTGGGGTGTGAACTCCAGGGCAAAAACTCGATAGGTTTTTAGGATTTTCGCCTGAGTGTTAGACTCGAAGTTGAAAACCAGTCGGGAAAACGTCCGACTATGGGCAATCGGCCGAGTAAGGGTGACGTGGGGTTGGACCGGGAGACTCTAATTCCAAAAGACATGTTGTCAGATTATTGGGTAACAAAATGTAATTTCCCCAAAACGGGAAGATGAAAACGTAAATGATTTCAGAAAATATTGAAATGAAGCTCATGAGTAAACTCAGAATATTGTGAATCTTGTAGTGGGTCAGATTTGACACAGACTGACTAAATTCTTTATCATGCGGGTTTTGCAGCGACGTAAAGTAAGAAACGTAATAATCAGTTGCGGTAACATTATTTCGGCCCAGATCGACGTGTCTGGAAGTTTAATGTTCCGAGTGGGACATTAATAGATAATAACTAATACGTGGCTTTAGCGAATGCGAGTCCTTGTCATTCAACATAAATTCAGCTGTGGTAACAGATGTCTCTCTCTATAAGATTCACATGTATGAGTGTAATAAATATAGATGGAATGTCTTAATAGGTCTGATTGTATTGAACATGATATGATCAAAAATGATAAAGCAAAACCAAAATGTTGTAAAACACTGAAGTCTTGAACATACAATGGGGAAAAGAAAAGAAAGACTGTGTTGAGTAGAATAAACAGAGTAGGGACAGAAATGTTTTTAAACTGTTTTAAACTATGTCTAATCCAAACAGAGTTGGGTTTTATATTACACACAGGTTTGCATTTTAGGTTTGCGTCACCTTGTGCTCCAGAACACCCCCTCCCCTCTCTGTATAAAGCTCACAGCTCTAAAGTTCCTTCCTGGAAGATGGGAGTCCACGTCTGTCTGCGTCCATCACGCCAAAGGACCCTCCTCTGCACCCTGCCTCTCCTACTGGGTCTGCCGTCTCCCCCTCTGCAGCACCGGACTCAGAACCAAAGATAATGGTAGCTGGGGTGAGACTGTGACTGTGACAGATGTGTGAAAGACTGTTCTATCTGAATGTTCACCAGACTTTGAAGATACAACCTGGAAGAACATCACATGTCTCTGGGCTCTGGATAAACCAAGTGTGGTTCATCACCGCAAGGAAACGTCAAGGCAGGAGGAATGGACACAAGCAGCAGAAACGTGGACTGAGACAATGAAGGACAGAGAATGTCAGCAACAGCAACTGACCACTGGCAAGAACTGACCACTGGCAACAACAGTTCCTGAACCAACTAGACTGTGAGACTGCACCTACACCCCTCCCCCTCCCCCTTTGGAGCACAGGCTTACACATGCTTATTAACTGTATGTATTGCATTTGCACACCAGTTGTCTGTACTGACGTCACACACCTTCGCCAAGTTCACACTAGCACGTTTTATAGGGTGAAAACAAAAGAAAAACAACCTTTTTAGTCTAAAGGGTGTTAAACATTGAAAGAGTCGTAGTCACAATCCTACACATAGGCGGCTCAGACCATATGGTCATCTTACATCAAATTGAAGCAGCGATGGGATTCAGCAGCCACCTGAGAGATCGAGCAGCCCTTTGCAGGACAGCACTGGGTAAGGGACTGGAAAATGTGTCTCACAAATTGTCTGCTTCCCTTCACCCTGGCCAGCATGTCGCAGCTGGCGGGGTTCCCCCTATAGTTGTAAGAAGAAATCAAGAAAACCTGCAAAGATGATACCACTCATCTTAGACACATAGAATGTGCACAGTTTGTTGGACCGTGCCAGAACAGACTTACCTGAGAGGAGGACAGCGCTTGTTGTTCAAGAACTGGCAAGGTACGTGGTACAGATTGCTGCCCTTAACAAGACATGCTTTGCTGATGAGGGTCAACTGTTAGAGGTACACGCTGGCTACACATTCTTCTGGATTGGACACAAACAAAATGAACATTGTGAGGCAGGAGTTGGATTTGTCATTTAATCCAACCTATTCAACAAACTGGCCATGCCCCCCAAGATTATAAAAGATTTTCTGGTGACCATCCGACTGCCATTGCCCAGAAAGCGGTATGCCACACTGATTAGCACCTATGCTCCCACAATGACCAACCCTGATGATGTCAAAGAAAGGTTCTATGGGGACCTGCAAGCCACCATTTCCTCTGTGCCTAAAACTGATAAACTAATCATCCTTGGTGATTTTAAAGCAAAGGTCGGCACTGATTATGTATCATGGGAAGGAGTCCTAGGGAAAAATGGACTCGGCAAATGCAACAGTAATGGGCTTCTTCTACTGGAAACCTGTGCTGCGGATCAGCTACTCATCACCAACACAGTCTTTCGTTTACCCAATCGCAAAAAGATGTCATGGATGCATCCTCGCTCCAAACACTAGATTATGTCATTGTCAAGCAAAGGGACAGGCAAGATGTCAGAGTCACTACAGCTCTGTGTGGTGCAGATTGTTGGACAGATCACTGCTTGCTGATCACAAAGCTCAACATCAGGGTTCAGCCACCCAGACGCTGACAGGGTAAGAAGACACTAAAGCGTCTGAACATCTCAAAGCTGAAGAAGGATCTCGTCAAGCAGTCTCTGGCTGAAGAGATCGACAGCAAGCTGCATAAACATAGCTTTGACTCAACAGATGTTGAGTTTGACAGGACAACCTTTTGCAACATCGTCTATGCTGCTGCCTCAGAGGTGGTGGGCCCCACTACATGGAAGCATCAGGACTGGTTCAACGACAACAATGGACACATTCAGGCTTTGCTGGAGGAGAAACATCGCCTTCACTGAGCACTTTTCAATGAGCCATCATCAGCATCCAAGAAGGCTGCCCTCTGCAACATCAGAAGAAGTATACAGCTGGAGCTGCGCCAAATGCTCTGTTGTTTTCTATGAATGGGAAATAAAGCTAGTGGAGGTGACACACAAATGCAGCACGTGTTGATAACTCAGGCTGTCCCATCAGATTCCAAAAGGAGTGTGGAAAAGTGATTTTCAGTGGAATGACACCTTTAAGATGTTGTTCATTATGTTACATTTTAACATTTTGTGAATCATTTAATAATATATCACTTAACTTACTGGTACCAAGCAGCACTTTGAATTATTTTCTGTTTCCATTTTTATATTGACATTTTTTTTGGTTTAATTAACACCATTCTGTGGAAGAAAATTGTTTTCTAGTCATTTGACTTACTGGTATCAAGCAGCACTTTGAATGTATTTTCTCTTTCCATTTAAATAGAATTTTTTTGGGTTAATAAATACTGTGCCGAGGAAGAAAATAGTTTTACGTTTTCTTTCCATGCTGTGCTGAAAATGAACCAAACCGTGATTTCAAAACCGAGGTGTGTACCGGACCATGATTTTTCTGTACCATACAGCTCTACTAGCTACTACTCAAGTTATTTTACTGTAGAATGCCAATTGGCTCTTTGCTCACGTTGTTGCCTCTCCCTTTCCGCCAGAGGGCTGGAGTTTTAAACCTTTTTCTTTTATTTTAGTGCAATACCTGCACTAATTTATCATTTTAAAATTTTTGAAACTTTAAGTAAGGCTGTGATAACTTTTGTATTAGTTTATAATTTACATTATATCAGAAAATCAGGGTTCCTGCACTTATTTTTTCCACTTCAAGCACAGGGCCTATCTCTAGGTGCTAGTATAAGGCATATCCTCAGATGTTAGGATAAGGACTAGCCACAGATGCTAGCATAACAGTTACCCCAGATGTTAGTATAATGTCTACCAGCAGATGGTAGCATAATAATGTCTAGCCCCAGACACTAGTATAAGGGGTAACGCAGATGCTAGCATGAGGGCTAACCCTAGATCAGGGTTCCCCAAATAGATTTCATCAAGGGCCAAATTCTGACCTGGGCACCAAGCCGAGGGCCACAGCACCTGTGGGGCACACGGCGGCAGGGAGGGAGCGCCACAACAGCCCCACTCCAGTGATAATACTGATAATAATGTTGAATCAGCACTTATAGTGCATTATAACATTATTAGTTGTGCTTGGGATTCAGGAATACTATTGGTCAGGGTCACTAAAAGACACATTTCACTCTGGAAACAAAAGTTGTGAACCAACCATTTACTCAAAATAAATATTTGGTTATTACAGTCTGCTTGGAAAGTTGACAGATTTATAACACCAGCTAGTTAACTCTAAATAAAACTACTTTGCTAGTCTGCTGGAACAAATCGACAGTAATACAGCTACTAATATATATATATATATATATATATATATATATATATATATATATATATATATATATATATATATATATATATATATATATATATATATATATTTTTT
Source organism: Siphamia tubifer (assembly GCA_020466265.1). Classification (NCBI taxonomy): domain Eukaryota; kingdom Metazoa; phylum Chordata; class Actinopteri; order Kurtiformes; family Apogonidae; genus Siphamia; species Siphamia tubifer. Next base: position 39,623,550 of record CM035788.1, read on the forward strand.
TTTTTTATTATTTATTTATTTTTTATTTTATTTTATTTTATTTTTTTTGGACACTCTGGTTTGGATGTCTGCTAGTGTGATGACTACTGGGTCAGTCCCAGAACAAGACCCAGTAGTCATCACACTAGCAGACATCCAAACCAGAGTGTCCAAAATGAAGAGCTGGACAGCACCAGGACCCGACATGATTCATACCTACTGGCTTAAGAAACTGACAGCACTCCATGAACGCCTAGCAGCACAGATGAACCAGCTGCTGATATCGGGAAACCACCCAGAGTGGCTAACCCAGGGCCGGACAGTCCTCATAATGAAGGACCCCCAGAAGGGAACAATACCATCTAACTACCGGCCTATAACCTGCCTCAGCACCACATGGAAGCTTCTATCAGGCATCATAGTGACTAAGATGAGTAGGCACATGGAGCAATACATGAGCAGAGCACAGAAAGGAATAGACAACAACACCAGGGGAGCCAAACACCAGCTACTGGTTGACAGGGCAATTGCCCGAGATTGCAAGACGAGGAACACCAACCTGTGCACTGCCTGGATTGACTACAAGAAAGCCTATGACTCAATGCCACATACATGGATACTGGAATGCTTAAAACTGTATAACATCAACAGGACACTAAGAGAGTTCATCCAGAACTCAATGAGGCTGTGGAAGACAACTCTGGAGGCCAACTCAAAGCCAATTGCACAGGTGAACATCAGATGTGGCATTTACCAAGGAGATGCTCTGTCCCCCCTGCTGTTCTGCATAGGCCTAAACCCCCTCAGCCAGATCATCTCAAAGAGTGGCTTCGGATACCAGTTCCGAAGTAGAACATCCATCAACCACCTCCTCTACATGGATGACATCAAGCTGTATGCCAAGTAAGACATTGGGATGTCATTCGGACTAGATAAATGTGGGCGGATGATATCTAGAAGAGGAAAGGTGATCACAACTGAAGGGGTTGACCTACCTGAAGGGAATATCACAGATGTGCAGGAAAGTTACAAATACCTAGGGATCCCACAGACAAATGGTAATCATGAGGAGGCAGCTCGGAAGTCAGCCACAGCCAAATACCTACAGAGGGTAAGACAGGTCCTGAAAAGTCAGCTGAACGGCAAAAATAAGATCCAGGCCATTAACACCTATGCCCTGCCAGTAATCAGATACCCAGCTGGGATAATATCCTGGCCACTGGAAGAGATACAAGCCACTGATATCAAGACAAGGAAACTCCTTACCATGCATGGAGGGTTCCACCCCAAGTCCAGTGTCCTGAGGCTGTACACTAAGCGAAAGGAAGGGGACCGAGGACTAGTAAGTGTCAGAACTACTGTCCAGGAGGAAACGGCGAACCTCCAGGAATACATCAAGAAAATGGCCCCCAATGACCAACTGCTAAGTGAATGCCTCAGGCAACAAAAGCCCAGTAAGGTCGAGGAACCAGAGGGGCTATTATGGAGGGACAAACCCTTGCATGGCGTGTACCATCGACAAATTGAGGAAGTGGCTGATATGGAAAAGACATACCAGTGGCTGGAAAAGGCTGGACTAAAGGACAGCACAGAGGCGCTACTCATGGCTGCACAAGAACAAGCCCTGAACACCAGAGCAATAGAGGCCGGGGTCTACCACATCAGACAGGACCCCAGGTGTAGGCTGTGTCTCTACACAGCCTACACCTGTTTCAGCGGCTTCTCTAAGCCGCTGAAACAGTCCAGCACATCACAGCAGGGTGTAAGATGCTGGCAGGCAAGGCATACATGGAGAGGCATAACCAGGTAGCGGGCATACTGTACAGGAACATCTGTAAAGAGTATGGACTGGAGGTCCCAGGGTCAAGATGGGAGAACCCCCCAAAGGTGACAGAGAACAAACAGGCCAAGATCCTGTGGGACTTCCAGATCCAGACTGACAAGATGGTGATGGCCAATCAGCCTGACATCGTGGTGGTGGATAAACATGAGAAGACAGTGGTGGTGATAGATGTAGCAGTCCCCAGTGATAGCAACATCAGAAAGAAAGAACATGAGAAGCTTGAGAAATACCAAGGGCTGAAAGAGGAGTTCGAGAAAATGTGGAGTGTGAAGGCAACGGTGGTACCAGTAGTGATCGGAGCATTAGGGGCAGTGACCCCCAAGCTGGGAGAATGGCTCCAGCAGATACCAGGAACAACATCAGAGATCTCTGTACAAAAGAGCGCATTGCTAGGAACAGCTAAGATCCTGCGCAGAACCCTCAGGCTCCCAGGCCTCTGGTCGAGGACCCGAGCCTGAAGGAGACACCGCCCACGTGGGGCGAGAGGAACATTTTTTTTTTTTGTGTGTGTGTGTGTGTGTGCGTGTGTGTGTGTGTGTGTGTGTGTGTGTGTCACACACACACAGTGCACAGTTTTTACAGTGAAAAAATACCAAAAAAAAACAGGAAAAGAAAAAAAATGTTACAAGAGATCTGAAAACACAATAAAAATAAAGTTGGTCTCTTTTGCCATTCAGCACTAAAAAAATGATTTCAGCCACAGTCTCACTTCAAATTCAAATCTGTTTAAATCTACAGAATGTATCTCCAACTACACCCCCCACACTACTGGGAAATGGTCCCCTTTATATATCCCTAAGCTCCACCCATGGCCATACCAATCACCACATTATTTAATTAACACACAATCTACAATATTTACATGGAAAATACATTAAACTGAAATCATATTAACTCATATAAACAATGGCATCAATTATCCTCCATACATTAACACAAACAGAAGAAAAACCCAAAACAATGAACGGCCATGTGTTCTGTGAAGCGTGAATTATGAGTATATAACAGTGGTCCGGTTCTGCAGCAGGTGTGTGTGTGTGCGCGCGCGCGTGTGTGTGCACCTCCAGACGCCTACCATATGGGGAAATGGCTGAGTAGTGAGCCAAGGTCCAGATGACAATGTCCAGTTTAAACATATGTCGCAGGAGACACACTCCAAAAAAAAGACGAGAGAAAAAAAACACACGTGGGGCAGAGATGACGGCGCGCTTATGTCGCAACGTTACAATATAAAAAAAAAAATTATCTTGTTGCTCACAAGTTGGTGTGGGCCAGTCTGTGTCCTCTTACGGGCCGGGAGTGGCCCGCGGGCGGCCTATTGGGGAACGCTGCCCTAGATGCTAGCATAGGGGTTCGCCCCAAATGATCTCATATCTATTATCATGTTTTCCAAATCAGCCACCTGCCTCTTAGATCCAATTACAACAAAACTCTTTAAAGAGATTCTGCCCCTAATTATTAGCACTGTCCTAAATATAATTAACACTTCATTAACTACTGGATATGTGCTGCAGTCATTTAAATATGCTGTTATTAAACCAATTCTGAAAAAGCCTACCCTAGATCCTGACATTTTAGCCAACTATAAGCCTATATCCAATTTGCCCTTCCTGTCAAAGGTTTTAGAATGAGTAATAGTTAAACAGCTGTGCCAATTCCTGCAGGATAATAGTTTATTTGAACAGTTTCAGTCTGGCTTTCGTGCCCATCATAACACTGAAACAGCGTTAGTTAAAGTTACTACTACTACTTATTATTAGCCGCTGACATCAGATTAATATCGGTCCTGGTGTTATTAGACCTTAGTGCAGCCTTTGACACCATTGACCACAGTATCTTAGTGCACAGATTAGAATCTGAGATAGGTATTAGAGGAGCAGCCCTCTGCTGGTTTAAATCATATTTATCTGATCGCTACCAATTTGTTCACGTCAATCAACAATCATTGCAGTCCTCCAGAGTTAATTATGGCGTGCCCCAAGGGCCAGTCCTTGGGCCTATTTTGTTTACACTATATATGCTCCCTTTAGGTAACATCATTAGAAATCATGGTATTAATTTTCATTGTTTTGCGGATGACACACAGCTATATTTATCGATTAAACCTGATCAGACCAGGCAAATAGATAAATTAAGTACATGTGTCCAAAACATAAAGACTTGGATGAGTGCCAATTATCTTTTATTGAACCCTGAAAAAACTGAAGTCGTTATAATTGGTCCTAAAAATGCGAGAGACTCCCTACCTGACCACATAGTTACTCTGGACAACTTAAGTGTAACACCCAGTGCCACAGTTAAAAATTTTATTTTATTTATTTGATTAGTTTTATTTGATCCAGATCTTTCATTCAAAATGCACATTAACCAAACTTGCAGAACAGCCTTCTTTCACCTGCGCAACATAGCCAAAATTAGGAATATTCTGTCTAAAACGACTGCAGAAAAATTAATTCATGCATTTGTTACATCACGATTAGATTATTGTAACTCCTTACTTGTAGCGTGTCCTAAATATTCCCTAAAAAGCTTGCAACTGGTTCAAAATGCAGCAGCAAGATTATTAACAGGATCAAATAGAAGAGAACACATCACCCCTGTGCTCCAAACCCTTCATTGGCTACCAGTTGAGTCTAGAATTGAATTTAAAATCCTCCTCCTTACATATAAAGCCATTAATGGTATGGGCCCCTCTTATCTTAACCCTTGTGCGGTCCTTCGGGTCAAAGAGACCCGGTGGCTCACAAATGTACCTTTTTATACGTACTGTAGGATGCCATTGCTTACTACTGAAAACAGTAATATATCCTTGGGGGGTGGGGTGATGAGTCTATGGAACTGAACTTTGGAATCTGGGTTTTTAAGACCCGATTGTAGGACACAGCCAGTGTGCCTTTTACGAAGGACCGCACAAGGGTTAAAGATGATCTGGTTCCGTACAAACCCAATAGAACCCTTCGTTCTCAGAATGCAGGTTTATTGAAAGTTCCTAGGGTTTCTAAAAGTACAGTAGGAGCTAGAGCCTTTAGTTATCAGGCCCCTGTCTTATGGAATCAGCTTCCCTTTAATATTAAAGATGCCGACACAGTCTCTACATTTAAAATTAGGCTTAAAACATTCCTGTTTGAGAAAGCCTATGGTCAGGTTAGTTAAAAAATTATGTGATGTATGAGTCACAGTTCAGTTTAGACTGCCCTAGGAGTTAGAATGCTGGGGGAAGTACAGTACACTGAGTTCCTTCTTTCCTCTCTTCCTCTCCCTCACACCTGTTTCTGTAACTTTTACAATCTATCTTTCATACCAAGTCTGTTCATGACTAGTCACCTGGTGTGTGTGCCCCCCCCCCCCTAGGGGGAGTGGTGGCTCTCCTGACAGTGTCTGCACGGGAGCCATGGACGACGGGATCTGCAGTATCTCGCCTGTGCCGACCTGTGACCCCGGATCACCGCCCCTGCCTGTCTGGACCAGCCCCCCTTCCTGCATTTTACATGGACGTTCATCTATAGCCTGTCCGTCCATGGGAGTGGATCTCTCCTTCAATGTGGTTCTCCTCGAGATTTCTTCTTTTTCCCACTGGGTTTTGAAGTTTTTTCTTGCCAAGAAGGAGGGTCTAAGGACAGGGGATGCCTGGGACTTTTTCGTGTATCTCTGTAGTTGATTGTGTTTTTGTAAAGCCCTTTGAGACGACTTTGTTGTGATTTAGGGCTTTATAAATAAAATTGAATTGAATTGAATTGAATAGCAAAGTGGTTAGCCACAGATGCCAGCATAAGGATTAGCACAGACACTAGCATAAGAGATTGCCCCAGATGCTATTACAATGGTTAGCTCTCAAGATAAAGTACTTTATTTGTTGTTATACACTGTACAATGAAATTTGTCCTCTGCAATTAACCCATCCTTTGTTGCCATTGGGGAAATCTGTAAGGAGCAGTGGGCAGCCATGTGAGATGTCCGGGGAGCCATCTCCTGCTGTAGACCCAGGGTAATGGTCAGAATCACCTGGCTGGAGGATTTTACCCTAACTAACATGTTTTGGGGTGATGGGGGAAACTGGAGCACCCTAGGGAGCATCCAGACACAGGGAGAGAAACTCCACACAGAAAGACCCACACAATCTGGGAATCGAACCCGGGTCTTCTTGCTGTGAGGCAAGAGCACTAACCACTCAGCAATCATGCCAGCTGCTCTATACGCCTTCCGAGTGGTTAGCACCAGATGCAGGCATAAGGGTTAGTCCCAGACACTAGCATAGGGGCACAGCACCTCTGTCTCAAAATTTCTGGGGAAAGTCCTGGACAGTAACTATATTAATCCATTAATCCACCTGATCACAGCCCATAATACTACACCATGGTGATAGCCCGTAATACTCCACCATGATCGCTCCAGCAGATTTAGTCTTTGGTGATGAGGTAATAACATGAAATGAGTGTTTATCAAGAATTCCCATTATGATGATGACCAGGTACTGTAAAGTCAGTATTACTGCTATGACAAGTAGGTACCGGAAACTAGCAGACAAACGTAATAGACATCATCTATTTGCGACAAAATGTTTTATTTGTTGTTGCCATAGTTACACAGCAGTATAAAATAACAGCATCAGTATTTAAAATGATGCGAAAAAACCTTTAATCCAACAATAAGATAAAGACAATATAAAGGTCTGACACAGATGCACACATTCATTATTAAGGACACATATGTTTACCCTTTATTTAAGTGTTTTCCAAAGTGTGTGCACACATTTGAACTCATCCAATGCTTAATAAGCATTTCAACATTTTTTTAAAAGATATTTCAGGTTTTGTAAGGATTTTTACCTGGTTTGATTAGGAATTAGGTTAAGTCGTTCAGTGGTGGTTAAGGTAAGGGTCAGGTTCAGGTTAAGAGTTCAGTTCAGGTATACAGTAGTGGTTAAGGTAAGGGGTTGGTTAAGGTGTTAAGTGGTGGTTCAGGTAAGGTAAGTTAAGGTAAGGTAAGTGAGTGTCCTTTCAAACATTCACATTCTGATCCACTTTGGATCCCATCTGTCCTTTAACTGAGGGGAAATCCATCTCCCTTAACACAGTCAATAACTTACACAACAGTCTCGTGTCTGTTTAGATTCAGATGTAACTGTGCTGGAGGTCAAAGGTCAAAACTCTGCTTGAGTTAAAGGTCAAAACTGAACAAAAGCCATATTTTAACATTAAATGAAACATTTTAAAACACATCGGCCACTTAAGGGGTTATTAATTAATGAGGAGAACAATGAAATGTTCCTTTTCATTATTGTCAGACTTTCATAAAACTTAGTTTTAGGGATGTCCCTTTTAAGGATGTCCCCATTAGGGATCACTTTGCCATTAGGGATGTCCCAATCCAATCACTTGATTTTAGACTGGATCAGGGTGTAATAACCGGATCAGTTATTACACCCTGATCAGCGATCGGAAGTAATATATATATTTAAGTCACTGACACTGTTGACATCCATAGTTGTCAATCATATTTATAGGAGGGGCAATGGGGTAGGGATCATCTATGGATGTCAGTCATAGTTTTTTTTTAAAGGTAAGGGCTTAGGTGCAATGGATTAGGGTTAGCTCACGATGTGTCAGTGCGGTTCAGAAAAGAGAACTAGGGTTAGTCTTATTCAGGGTTAGGTTCATTATGTCTTATTCAGGGGTAGGGGTACTTATGTCTGAATCAGGGTTAGGGGTGTCTTCTTCAGGGTCCAATTGGATGTCGATTTCACTGGGCGTGTCCGACTGTCCGTCCAGAATGTTCTGGATCTGCTGCAGAACTTTCTGGTGGAACACAATGTCCAGGTGCGGCATGCCACGGTACTCTGTGACATGGACAGGCTGCTCCTGAAGCCCTGCCCACCGCTTGCACTGGCTCATGCTCAGACTGTCCACAGTGTCGTCGCCGTCAGCATAAACAAAGTCCACTGGGTCAGAGTTTGGGAAGCCCTCATCATAAACGTAGGTGACTGCAGTAGGAATCCCCACCCCATACATACACCACAGCTCCACCCCAGGAGGTTGAAGGTCACCCGTCAGGTTCTTAGTGTCCTCCCATATGTGCCTGGAGACAACAGGAGGAGAGCCATAGAGGTCAATGGAAACAACAGGAGGAGAGACAGGGAGGTTAATGGAAACAACAGGAGGACAAACGTGGATTTTAATGGAAACAACAGGAGAGGCATGGTAGTTAATGGAAAAGACAGGAGGAGAGACATGGGGGCTAATAGAAATAACAGGAGGAGATACAGGGAGGTTAATAGAAACAACATGAGGAGATACATGGAAGTTAATGAAAACAACAGGAGGGCACACATGGAGATTAATGGAAATCAGACAAGGAGGTTAATAGAAACAACAGGAAGCGAGATGGGGTTAATCTAAAAGACAGGAGGAGAGACATGTAGGTTACTAGAAACAATATGAGGACAGTGAGGTTAATGGAAAGAACGGGAGGATATACAGGGAGATCAATGGAAACAACAGGAGGGCACACATGGAGATTAATAGAAACTACAGGAGGACAAATATGAAGGATAATGGTGTGTTAAATCTGTCTTAAATATGTGTTTTCTGTTACTGTTCCTGCTTAAAACAGTATATACAAAATAAAATACTGATTTTTTAGTAATCTACTTAGTCACATTGGATTTAAAAAGTTTATCAGACGTTCATCATATGATGATGAACAAAAAACCTTTTGATGGCCACGCCCATAACCCAACAGGAAGTCCGTCATCTTGGATTGAAATTTTAAAAATTTTGAGTCGTGGTTTTCACTGTCACCGGAATTTAATGAACTCCTCCTTGGCCGTTGGGTCAAATGAACTCAAAATCAGTGAACATGATCTAGACAAGTGGGACATCAAAAGTTATCCAAAACTTTTAGAAAAGTTGCATCGTTTTTGTGCTACGCTGTCGCAAATTTTTCGGGAAAAATTACCACTACATAAATTGCTTCACCTCGGACATACGGACACCAATTTGGCTGACATTTGACACAGATGTCTATCTCCCGGGTCTACACCTGTTTGTCATTTGAAATTGTTATTTCGCACTATAGCGCCCCCTTACAGATTTTCCAAATACACTGTTAGTAAAATGGCAGTAGATAGGACATACGAAAATAGATTTGGATGAAATTTGACTCAGACGTCTATCTTTTGGTTCTACACCAGTTTATAAATAAAAATTGTGATTTTGCTCTATAGCGCGCCCTACAATATGTCTTTATTAAAATGTCTGTAGATCAGGCATACAAATACCGATTTGGCTCAAATTTGACTCGGACATCGCATGGGGAGGCGGTCGCGAGGGACAGTGAAGGCCTTTGAGACTGCTTGCAGTTTTAATTTCCTTTAAACCAGTATGTTTTTGTCAGATTTTCCCTTAAACATACCATCCGTCCTCAAAGTCGATGTCCGTAAAAAAGCGTTGGTAATCCCTGTTAGTGTAGTTGAATGTTGGCGTGGAAACGAAGACATGGTCGTTAGGCCACACCCCCTCTGACGGCAACATCCAGGGGTTGGTGGTTGTCATCCTCTGCTCTTCACGGATTTTTATGTTGGAAATCATCGGGATGCCATCATTTTCACCTACAATAAGAAAAAGGGTTATTTCTTTTACAAATAAGATAATTTACATTACATCTATAAATAAGGCTATTTACACTGTATATCTATAAATAGTTATTTACACTATATGTATAAATAACAAAGTGCTCCCCTTCAGACCTCATTACCTGAAGCCATGACTCGGAGGGTCTTGCCGGCGCCCCCCCATGGTGCCCCCAGGCTGATGAACCCTCGTATGTACTTGTCTTTCCAGGCCTGAGGCTGGTGGTTCAGGAAGTAGAGGACATAGTGACAGCCCATACTGTGACCCAGGAGGAAGACTGGCTCCTGGTTCTGATCATACATGGACTCCACCAGCTCCTGCAGCTGTGGAAAGTACTCTGAGTTCTCATCTGGAAATACACAAAAAATACATAAGTACTCTGGGTTCTTGTACTTGTGGTCTCCTGTTTATCTGAGTCTGCAGGGTTCTCATCAGGAATTTTGTACAGTGTAATGTTAACTGGGATGGCTCGACACTGTGCGCAATAGCCTTCCTTAAATCTGGTGAGCAGACGGCCCAGATGTCAGCCACTGAGCATCACACAGATGCTCCAAATACTTGGGATTTAAGTCACTTTTCACATTAAATAGTATCACGGAAATAATCGACACATGCTAATTGTAACCCCGAGATTGGAAGCGACTCTTAATTGTAGATGGTCAATCGACAGGAAAGAACAGTTGAGTTGTTGAGACATAAATAGGAAAGACAGTGTAGTGGCCCTGATCATAGTATAATATTTTAAACTGACAGTGGAACATCATGTTACACTGAAATGTGCTGGTGAGAACCCTGGTCTGGGTCATGGGGCAGCAACCTCAGCCCAGAACATACACACACACACTTCCACCAGCAGATAGAATCCCTTCAGTCAAATCTCTTGGCCAAGCTCTGGGCCATCCTTCATCCCTCACTGGGGAGGCATGTCCAGGAGGCATGCTCTCACTACATGAACCTCATGCACTGTCTCCTCTGGACCTGGAGGAGCAGTGGCTCTACTCCCAGTTTCTCCTAGATGTCTGAGCTCCTCCCCCTATATCAAAGGTTGAGCCCCACCCACCCTGCCAAGAAAACTCCCACTGGGGCCCATTACCTTATTTTGGGGTCATTACCAAGAGTTCATTGTTCATTACCCAGAGTTTGTGGCCAAAGGTGAGTGTCAGAACAAAGATCAGCCAGTAAATCCAGAGCTTCACCTTTTGGCTTACCTGCAGATTTACCACAACTGACAAGTTTGGTACCTGAATTATTGCAGACTCTGCCCATTAGTGCAGACTCCACCTCAATCCACCTCTTGACCTCCTGCTCCATTCTTCCTTCAATCGTGAATAAGATCCAGAGATATTTGAATGAAATCTCATTTGATGTGTCCTTGTAATATGCCAAATCACAATAAAGGCTATTCATTCCTCCCCCTGAGGCAGGACTTCCCTCCCAGTGAGGAGTAGGGGGACTCTCTGCTTTTCTGGCTGAGGACCATGGCCTCATACTTGGAGGTGATGATCTTCATTCCAGACACTTCACACTTGGTTGCAAACCACCCCAATGAGAGCTGGAAGTTAAGATGACCACATCATCTGCAAAAAGCAGAGACCAGATCTGAACTGATCTCCACCCCCTTCCCAAGGAGGCTATGCCTAGAAATTCTGTCCACAAAAGGTGGACAGGAACAGAACAGAACCGGTGACAAAAGGCGGTCCAGGGGTCCAACTTCTCACCAGGATCCGGTCTCACTTTTTAATGGCAACACAGACCAGACTCTCACTCCTTCAGTACTGACCCCTGACCTCTGATCCATGGCCTCTAGACTTTGCTCCCCCCTCATAAGGCATGTTGGTGGGATTGAGGAAGATGAAAGTTTACCTTCCACCATCTGATTATATCCATAGTAATGTTATTGGCCAATTATTTCCCCCAAGCAGAATTAAATTTCCAGAATTTGAGGCAATCAGTTGTTTTCTTCCATGTCACACCCAACCTTTTTTTTTGGTGACCATGGCAGACGCACTCTGCTAGGCCCAGTCAGCTGCTTCTGGAGACCCACAGGAGTTTCATGCCCTGTAGACCATGCCTTGTAGGCCTCCTTCTTCAGTTTTACTGGTACTAACTACCTTATGACCACCGCCACCTCTGCAATGTCACAGTGGAACAGAACCCATTCAGCTTCAATGCTCCACTCTATTTTCTGGACATGATTGAAGGTCCATCCTCAGTATGCAGGGATACAGTTGAAGCTCTATCCTTGGGATGCAATTGAAGCTCTGCTGGAGGTTTGAGTTGAAGATCTGCCCGACAGATTCTTCCACCAGGCGTTCCCAGCACTATTGCACCACCCTTTTGGGTCCACGATCTCTGTGCCCCAACCCCAAACACCAAACTTTTCTTCACTCAACATAAGGTTGCAGGTCTGGTGGCAAGACTACAACTACTAACCCAAACCCTTGGATGTCCTGATGCCAAGTGCACCAATGACATCCTTCTGTTTGAACATGGTGTTAGTTATGGCCAAACTGTGACTCACACAGAAGTCCAATAACAGAAAAACGCTGGGGTTCAGATCAGGGGGGCTGCTCCTCCCCACCATGCCCCTCCAGGTTATGCGGTCATTTCCCGTGTGAGCATTGACGTCGTCCATTAGGACTATGGAGTCCCCTAATCCTTACCCTAACATCATCCTAACCCTTCAACCTAACCTGTGTGTCAGTAAAGTTGGGCTGTTCTTACTTGGTGCCAGTCTCCAATCGTACGGTGCTGCTCGGACTGTCTGGTTTCGGATGTAACCCACGTTAACCAGATGTTCCACCATTGTATGAAAATAACCTACAAAGAAAACACAGAAAATGTTTAGTTTTAAAACAACAGGAAAAATTTACAAACTGTTCCAACCCGACACCTGTTCCTCACTGCTCCAAACCCTCACATGTTTCAGGCCTTCACCTCTTCCAAAATGTTTCAAACCCATACCTGTTCCAAACACATTTATTTTTCTCACCAACCAGTTTACTTCCATCCAGAAACTCAATAGGATATGTCTGTCCAAACCCTGGAACCCGAACCTGAACTCCTGGGGAGTTAGATGAACGCCGAGTGGTCCTGTTATACACAAGTCTGACACACACACACAAAGAAAACTTCAGAAAATAGATCATAACACTGCCTTGGAAGGTGAACAGTTTGGGTTGTGGTTGGGGTTAGACATTTAGAGTTGGGGTTGGGGCTTTAAGGTTGGCAGTTTAGCATTGGGGTTAGGGATTGCTTACCTAATGTTATCGATCCAGCAGTCAACCCCAATGGGCATGAACATGTTGAGGTCAACCCACAGGGGGAACCAGGTGCTGGTAGTTTTGTAGCACATCCAGTGGACCAGCGCCGGCTTGTTGAGTTTGGCTTCCAGGCGGTTCCCCAGATTCCCTGGAACTGGACACAACCATATCCCATCAACGAGTAGACACACCCACAGGCCATCAACAAATAAACACACCCACAACTTATCAACAAGTGGACACACCCACAGACCATCAACAGGTGAACCCCACCCTACAGCCACAACCCGCCACCAAAACCACCACTACCACCACCACCAGCCAACCATATAAACCCTTGTCCTCCCTGACATTTGACCTGATTGGGCCCATCTCTTATGATTGTGAAAATACATTTTAGTGACATTGACCTTTGACCTACATCAGGCTAGATGCAGTACATTTACACGCACTTAGAATTTTGAATTATTGGATTACTCTGATTAAGGACTTAAATGTAGTTTCCCAGAAGTCCTCATTTACATGTCAGCAAGAGAAATTTGAATTGTTGTTCCACTTCCAGACATTAGGAGGTCCTACACACCCTTTCACATTTGCATGTTTCCGGTTTTCACCACAAAAGTACAGTAACTAAATAAAAGCAGCAGATGTGAAACAGACATAGTAGAAGGAGGACAACAACAATAACACCCAGAGAAGATATGGACCACAACGATGCAACAGCTCGGTATATTTCTTATGTACTGTACAGTCCGATTTATTATGCACAAAGTACATGCTGTCATGTCATGTTTCTGGTCACTTCTAGAAGGGGGCGTGTCCAGGCCATACTTAATTGAGCTAAGGTTGGGTGGTGTTTACATGCACAGACAAATTCTTTTACAATCACATTATCTGACTTGGTTACTCTGATTTGTCAAATTCCTGTTCAAATCGATTCTACTCCGATTAAGGTGTATATATATATATTTTTTAAGAGTTCCATTTTAATCGAAGTAAGGCAATGATTCGAATATGTATTCGAATAAAACATGATCAAGACTGTGTGGCTTATGTTTCACTCACTGTTACAGGAAGAAAATAAAAACCTAGATAAACAGGGTTAAGGTTAATACATTAGGGCAGCATTCCCCAATAAGGCAGCCCGCGGGCCGGAAATGGACACAGACTGACCCACACTAACTTGTGAGTAAAACATTATTTTTTTAAAAATATTGTGACGGTGCGACATTAGTGCACCGTCATCTCTGCCCCACGTTTGTTTTGGTTTTTTCTCGTCTTTTTTTCCTTTCTCTCGTCTTTTTTGGAGTGTATGAAGCGCGGCTCTCCTGCAACATATGTTTAAACTGGACATTGTCATCTGGTCCTTGTCTCTCTACTCAGTCTTTTCCCCATGTGGTGGGCGTCTGGAGGTGCATACACACACGCACCAGTGTTATATACTCATAATTTGCGCTTCATAGAACACATGACCATTGACTACAGGACACAGACATTCATTCATTGTTTTGGGGTTTTCTTCTGTTTATGTTAACTATGGAGGATAATTGGTGCCATTGTTTATATGAAACATAAATATATATAAATATCAATACATTTTTAATTGAATTTAATTGAATTTTAATTTTTAATTGAATTTAATTGAATATGAGTTAATATGATTTCAGTTTGATGTTTGTTCCATGTAAATATTGTAGATTGTTAATTAAATAATGTGGTAATTGGTATGCCCATGGGTGGAGCTTAGGGATATATAAAGGGGAGTGTTTGTGGGGGGGTGTAGTTGGAGATGAGTTCTGCAGATTTAGAGATTTGAATTTGAAGTTGAAATAAGAGTGTGGCTGAAATCTGTTTTTTTAGTGCTAAATGGCAAAGGAGACCAACTTTACTTTATTCTGTTTTCAGATCTCTTGTAACTATTTTTTCTTTTTCCCAGTTTTTTTTTATTTTTTATTTTTGCACTGTAAAAATTGTACACTCCTCACCACTGCTGGTTTTGGACAATAAAATAAATAATAATAAATGAAAAACATCTGAAGTCAAACGAACCCATGACATATATACATACACACACACACACACACACACACACACACACACACAGACATATATATATATATATATATATATATATATATATATATATATATATATATATATATATATATATATATATATATATATATATATATATATATATATATATATATAAATGGATTAGTATTTATTATTTAAGTATGTACAACTGGCTGCTGTTACAGCTGTGTTACTGTTGATTTGTTCAAACAGACTAGCAAAGTATGTTTTAAAATTTTATTTTGAGTTAACTAGCTGCTGTTATGAATCTGGTAACTTACCAAGCAGACTGTAATAACCAAATATTTATTTTGAGTAAATGGTTGGTTCTCAACCTTTGTTTCCAGGGTGCAATTTGTCTTTGTGTGACTCTGAAATAGTATTCCTGAACCCCAGGCACAACTAATAATGTTATAATTCAACATTGTTATCTCTACTGTCACTGGAGTGGGGCTGTTGTGGTGCCCCCTCCCTGCTGCTGTGTGTCCCACAGGTGCTGTGGCCCTCGGATTGGTGCCCAGGTAAGAAGTTGGCCCTTTATGAAATATAATTGGGGAATCCTGCATTAGGGACAGGGTTAAGGTTATGGTTAAGGCAGTGGTTCCCAAAGTGGGGGTCGTGACCCCGGGGCTCCATGGGATTTTTTTTTTATTGAACCCATCCACCAAAACATGACTGTAAATAATCAAATAAATAATCATAGTAGAAAAAACAAATCATATAACAAATTTTAGGCAAGTTTATTATTATATTCATCCTTTTTCTTCCACTCAGTTTTCCCGTCATTCCACTTTCTGTTTTACAATATAATTTAACATAATTCCAAAAGTATTCTGAAGTCCAAAGGGGGGTCCCCAGCCAAAACGTTTGGGAACCACTAAGTTAAGGGTTTGAATTAAGGTTAGACTTAGTGGGTTATGGTTAAGGTAAAGGTTTGTAAACTGTTGTCTGATCCCAGCACTCGGAAACATGACTCATTATTTGGATTTCATGGTGGATTTTAGAGTTTCCCTTTAGAGTACAGGGGTCAAACATATGGACCAGGCGCGGGGGGGCTCCAGCTCCCAAAGGGCCCGGTCTGTTCCACCAAAGAGTTAGGGTTAGTTTAGGGTAAGGATAACCGTTATTTTAGGGTTAAGATCTTTTTATTATCTCACCTGAGTCTCATTTCATCTTAAACATCTCAGTAAGAGATGTATAATTTTAATATGAGTGGTTATCCTGACTGTGGCCTGTTTTTCTTGTGATTTATGATAATTTGTTGTGTGTTCATAGATCATCTAAGACTGTTCGATATCAGTTTGGCAAAATAGGGTCCTTGGAACACCATCTTGCATAGGGCCCCCACAACCTATAACAAGTAGAAGAGTGCTGTTGTTGATTAGTGTTAGGGTAAACTTTTAGTTTAGAATTATTGTCTTACCTATAACCAGTGGAGGAGTGCTGTTGTTGGTTACCACAGGTTTAGCGTTTGGAGGAAAAACCACATTAAGGATCCAAAACCCTGAGCTTTGATGGACCAACAGAACTAGGACAGCCAATGGCAGCTGCGCACCCGAGCGCGTGCGTCCCGCGGGTCCCATATTTGTGTCAAACAGCTGTGATGTCCCTTGGGTCGGCCGGAGAGGACGGTTCGGATTCAGGCTCCGGCGGCCTCGGTTCAGATCCGGTGAGGCCGGAGAACAGAGGCAGGTGCGGGTTCCGTTTCGAACAGGAGGAGGCGGGCCGGTGCGGGTTCTGGTCCGGGTATAGTCGTCCGTGCTCGTGCCTAGTGTTCAGTTTGTGTTACAGTGAAAACAGGAAGGTCCGAGCATGTGTGGGCTCTTTAAACGCACCATGTGTGTGTATATATATATGAGTGTGTGTGTGTGCTGATGGTGGTGGTGTGTGTGTGTGTGTGGGGGGGGGGGGGGGGGGGGTCACAGCCCATGGGGACACAGCCCACGGGGACACCCACTAACAGGACAAATACAACGTGTACAGTTGGCTTAGCCGATGCCCTATTGATTCTCCCTCTCTCTCTCTCTGTCTCTCTCTATCTCTATCTCTCTCTCTCGCTCTCGCTCTCTCTCTGTCTTTTTTGCTCTTGCTCTCTCTTTCTCTCTCTCTCTGTCTTTCTTGCTCTTGCCCTCTCTCTCTCTCTCTCTCTCTCTCTCTCTCTCTCTCTCTCTCTCTCTCTCTCTCTCTCTCTCTCTCTCTCTCTTTCTCTCTCACATCAATGATTAGCCAAGAACATCTGAGTAACAGCACAAATTAAACTAACTTTTATTTACAGTGCACTGACTCTAATTTAATTATTTAAATGAAATTTCAATGAAATTTGATTTTGTTTCATTTAGCTTAGGTTAGTTTAGTTACATTTAGCTCAGTTTAGTTTTATTTTGTTTAGTGTGACATGAGGTGGGGGTGTTTAAACACACGCATGCATGCACGCACACACACACACACACACACACACACACACACACACACACATATATATATATATATATATATATATATATATATATATATATATATATATATATATTGTTTCATTTTTATCAAGAAACTGAATAAAGAAGTGAATATATCTGCACCGAATGTGTTCACTGTAAGCTAGGTGATGCATTAGACTAGTGCTAGCAGAATCCCATACTAACGTATGCTTCACATTAATGTGGTATTTTATTCTGAAAGTGCTTCAGTGAAAATAAAAATGTGAATCATACTTTTGTGGGTCGACTCTTCTCTCTGGGTTTTTTTATTTGAGATGCACAAACATCACAACATGCACAAAACCTTTTATCTTCTGGTTACCATGGATACATAGTAACACACAAACACCATCCCTTTATCTTCTGGTTACCATGTATACGTAGTAACATGGTGTGGGAACGTGTGAAGAACTTTACAGGCTCTTAAATTACTTCACAATGGAAACACAGAAACTTCAACCTAAAAAGAAATTTTTTTCAAAATAAAAGCACCTGTTTGTTCTCATTTTATCAGGATAACCTACAAACACGATGTATTCTAACATTCCATTTGTTTTCTGAACCACTCCTCACTGGGGTCAGGGGGCAGAGCCTATCCCAGATATTCCACATGAATAAGTGCCAAGAATGTTGTATTTATTTATTTGTTTGCTTGGTTGTTTTATTGGTATTTATTATTTAATTTTTATTTTAATGTGGGTCAGTTATGCATCTGCAAAAGCCTTCCTTTAAGAATATTACACAAAATCTATCGATACATGCAACGTTTATTGCAACATCAAAGTGCAATTAGAACTGGATGCATTCTCAAAGGCCAATGACCGTCAATGACGAGAGATCATCGTATTGTGGGCAGGATGCAATATTCTGACAGAAATGCACGCTTTCATATAAATATGCAGGGGGCGCTATAGAGTGACTCATTTGAAATGTTGCATGTTGAATGGGTGTAGAACTGTGAGACTGACAACTGAGTGAAATTTGAGCCAAATTTGTATTTGCATGTCCAAAGTACAGCCATTTTAGTAAAGGCAATTTTGTAGGGGGCGCTTTGGAATAAAATTGCAATTTTTATTGATAAGCAGGTGTAGGACTGGGTCATAGACGTCTGAATCAAATTTGAGCCAAATTGGTGTTCGTATGTGTGAACTACAGCCATTTTAGTAACGACAAATTTCTAGGGGGCACTATAGAGGAAAATTGCAATTTCTATTGATAACCTGCTGTAGACTTGGGAGATAGACGTCTGAGTCAAATTTCAGCCAATTCAGTGTTTGTATGTCCAAACTACAGCCATTTTAATAAAAGCACATTTCTAGGGGGCGCTATAGTACAGAATCAGAATGTCTATCTCCTGGGATGTAGACCCAGGAGATAGACGTCTGTGTCAAATTGTCTTTGTATGTCCGAGCAATGTATGTAGTGGTCATTTTTTCCTGAAAATTTTGCAAACTTTGCGACGACTTAGCACACATTTTTTTTGATAACTTTTGATGTCCCACTTGTCTAGATCGTGTTCACCGATTTTGAGCTCATTTGGTCCGACGGACAAGGAGGAGTTTCTTAAATTCCGATGACAGAGAAAACTATGTTTAAAATGTCAATCCAAGATGGTGGACTTCCTGTTGGTTTATGGGCGTGGCCATCATAAGGTTTTTTTGTTCATCATCATATGATGAACATGTGTACAATTTTGTGTACCGATTTTCATAGCTCTATCTTCACTAGGGTGAGGTCTGGCCAAATACAAACTATTGTCACTTTTTTAGGGGGTGCTGTAGACACATTTCTTTAACGACATTTACGAAACCTATATATACTTGGAATTTTTCACACTTCTGAAGTGTGCGCAAAATTTGGTGAGTTTTAATGCATGTTCAGGGGGTCGGATTTGAGCTCAAAGTGCTGACTCCCCTTGTGATCACAGTACACTCAATTGGCCTTGGGCTGGACATGGTTCCCGGCAAAGGCCGAAATCTATTTTTTTTACGACAAACTGAGCTGAGTTCAATTTGAACAAAATAAGCCCATGTGTTTTCTACAAAGCAATCATAATTGTGTTTGTGAAAAAAAAAACATTTACAGATGAAAACTTAATCACAGATTAATGTGATATTTAAAGATGAATACATCAAATTTACAGATAAATACATCAAATTTAAAGATGAATGTGTCACATTTACAGAAGAATATGTCATATTTACAGATGAATGTGTCACATTTACAGATGACTATGTCGCATTTACAGATGAATCTGGGGTGGCCATGGGTCAGTTGGTACAGTGGGCCGTCCAGTAACTCAAGGATTGATGGTTCGAATCCCGTCTGTTGTATCCTTGGGCAAAACACTTCCAGTGCCACTCACACTGGTGAATGTGTGGTAGTGGTCAGAGGGGCCGAAGGCGCAAAATGGCTGCCACGCTTCTGTCAGTCTGCCCCAGGGCGGATGTGGCTATGTAGGTAGTGTACTGACGCCAGATGCATGCATGTAAGAGTAAATGAATAATGAATCACTAATGGGGAGCAATATGAGTGGCCAAAACAGCACTATATAAATCCAATCTATTCTTATTATTCTATTTTCTTATTATTAACATTTACAGATGAATGTGTTAAATTTACAGATGAATGAGTTAACTGGACAGATGAATGGGTTAAATGTACAGATGAATGGGTTAAATGTACAGATAAATGGCTTAAATTTATAGATTGTGTTGAATTTACAGATGAATGGGTTAAATGTACAGTTGACTGGGTTAAATATAAATTGCTGTCTGTTACAGAACCACACTTTAACTTCAGTTCAAAAACAGAAAGGTTTACTTTTCACTGGGCAAATCCCAGAATGCATTTCACCTTTTGACTCTTTTCTGTTTGTGCTCCACTTCTTCAGTGTGAGTTTACTATAGGACATTCACTTATGTCCATATTTGGACACTTATGTCCACATTTGGTCACGTATACAGGTCAGCTGGTCATTGACGCATAGATTAAATTCATTTACAGCGTACATTATGAAAATAAAGTTTCTAAAACCCGAACCCTAATAACATGAACCCTAATAACCTGAGTCCCAACAACTCAAATCCTAATAACGTAAACACTAATAACCTGATCCCAAATATCCTGAACTTGAATAACCCCAACCGTAATAACCCCAACCCTAAGAACCTCAACTCTAAAAACTACAACCCTAATAACCTGAACCCAAATAACCCAAACCCTAATAACCTTACCCTTAGTAACCTGGCCCCTAATAACCCAACCCTTAATAACCTGAATCCTAATAACCCCAACCCTAATAACTGGAACCCTGATAACCCCAACCCTAATAACCTGAACCCTAATAACCCCAACCCTAACAACTTGAACCCTAACCCTAATAACCCAACCTCTAATAACCCCAACACTAAAAACCCTGACCCTGATAACCTGAACCCAAATAACCCCAACCCTAATAACCTGATCCCTAATAACCAACCCCTAATAACCTGAACCCTAATAACCCCAATCCTAATAATCTGAACACTGATAACCCCAACCTTAAGAACCCGAACCCTAATAACCTGAACTCTAATAACCCCAACCCTAACAACCTGAACCCTAACCCTAATAACCTGAACCTTAATAACCCCAACCTTAACAACCCAAACCCAAAAACCCAAACCCTAATAACCTGAACCCTAATAACCCAAACCCTAATAACATGAAAACTAATAACCTGAACCCTAATAACCTGAACTCTAATAACCCTAACAACCTGAACCCTAACAACCCAGACCCTAATAACTTGAACCCAAATAACCCAAACCCTAATAACGTGAACACTAATAACCTGACCCTAATAACCTGAACCCGAATAACCCCAAACCTAATAACCTGAACCCTAATAGCCCCAACCCTAAGAAACTCAACCCTAAAAACCCCAATCCTAATAACCTGAATCCAAATAACCCAAACTCTAATAACCTGACCCTTAGCAACTTGGCCTCTAATAACCAACCCTTAATAACCTGAACCCTAATAACCCCAACCCTAATAATCTGAACCCTAAAACCCAGACCCTAATAACCTGAACCCAAATAACCCAAACCCTAATAACCAGACCCCTAATAACCCCAACACTAAAAACCCTTACCCTGATAACCTGAAACCAAATAACCCCGACCCTAATAACCAACCCCTAATTACCTGAACCCTATAAACCCCAACCCTAATAATCTGAACCCTGATAACCCCAACTCTAAGAACCTGAATTCTAAAAACCCCAACCCTAATAACCTGAACTCTAATAACCCCAACCCTAACAACCTGAACCCTAATAACCTGAACTCTAATAACCTGAACCCAAATAAGCCACACCCTAATAACCTGTATCCTAATAACCCAAACCCTAATAACATGAAAACTAATAACCTGACCCCTAATAACTGGAACCCGAATAACCCCAACCCTAAGAACCTGAACCCTAAAACCCAGACACTAATAACCTGACACCTAATAAACCAACCCCTAATAACCCGAACACTAAAAACCCTGACCCTGATAACCTGAACCTGAATAACTCCAACCCATATAACCTCAACCCTAAAAATCCCAATCCTAATAACCTGAACCCAAATAACCCAAACCCTAATAACCTGGCCCTTACTAACCTGGCCCGAATAACCTGAACCCTAATAACCCCATCCCTAATAACCCCAACCCTAAGAAACTGAACCCTAAAACCCAGACCCTAATAACCTGAACCCAAACCCTAAAAACCTGACCCATAATAACCCAACCCCTAATAACCTGAACCTTAATAACCCCAACCCTAAAAACCCTGACCCTAATAACCTGAACTCAAATAACCCCAACCCTAATAACCTGATCCCTAATAACCAGCCCCTAATAACACCAACCCTAATAATCTGAACCCTAAAAACCCCAACCCTAAGAACCTGAACCCTAAAAACCCCAACCATAATAACCTGAACCCTAATAAACCCAACCCTAACAATCTGAACCCTAATAACCCAACCCTAAAAACCCTGACCCTAATAACCTGAACCCTGATAACCCCAACCCTAATAATCTGAACCCTAATAACCCGAACTCTAATTATCCCAACCCTAATAACCTAGATCCTAAAAACCCTGACCCTAATAACCCGAAATTAACCTTCATATTCTGAAACCTAATAATATGATCTCTTATAACCTGAACACTAATCACCTGAACCCTAAAACACAAACCCTACTGTAATTTCCGGATCTACTTATTTATTTGTCCATTTTGACAGTGGAAAATATATTTGAAATTAACTGGAGTATAAGTATAGAAAATAAATAATAAAATAGATAAATACAATATAGAAATAAAAAAAAACATAAGCATTGAAGTATTTACTTATTTTGTAATTATCTTGTAACATAAATAAATATTTATGTATTTATTTAAATCTATGTCATTTTTGTCCTTCATAACAATAAAACGTTTTAATAAAAACAAGCAGTGTCAATAGGCCTTGCGCCCGATGTGGTACGCGGCGAAGGCCTAAAAAAGAGATGCGACATTTAACATTCGTCAAGAAGAGAGCGCTATGTACTAAGACAGTAACCAGGTGTTGCACTTTTTATAGAGTAGAAAAAGAAATTGGCCAATCAGGGGGTGGAACTAACTGAACAGAAGAAGAAGAAGAAGGAGGCGGAACTAGCTGTTAGCTCCGGTTCTCTGCAGGCTCTTGGTTGTTTCTCTAGCCGGTCAATATGGTCCAACTCGTGGGTTCCCTCCGTAAAGAGCTGGCGGAATCGGTGTCCAACTGTAAGGTGCTGGTGGTGGGAGCAGGGGGGATCGGCTGTGAGCTGCTGAAGAACCTGGTGCTCACCGGATTCAAGAACATACAAGTGGTCTGTACATACATCGGTTTGTTTGCCTTTGTGCTAGTTAAACACCTAGCTCCCGTGCTAACCAACGAGCTACCATGGTAGCTGCTATGCTAACACAGGTCTTTGTGTAGTCTCGGCTGCGCCTGAAGGTTTGGTGTGCGGGCTTGGACTGCTTCCAGAACCGGAGCACCTCGCAGGCATTTGTGTGGGGTTAGGGTTAAGGGAATAAAGGAGTCCGTATCCCGAGGTTAGGGGCTGAAACGAGCCGGAGCAGCAACTACTGGATCCATGAACGGAGCTGGAGCTTTTTGGCGCCATCATCACTTAGCTTAAGTAGCAGGGTGGCCGGCTAGCATAGCAGTTGGCTGCGCTCCAACACACGCACACACAGACACACACTGTTAGACAACATTAATTTGGACGGTGCAACACTGCAACAGTATTTAAATGACACTAGAAAGTGAAAGATGTGACACATCAGTGATTTCCAAAACATATTTCCTCAGGTCAAATAAGTCTAATTAAACTCATTTACATGTTTCCATCATGACTGTTTTGAAATTCCCTTAAGAAATAGAAAATGTATGGTGTAAGGTTAGTAGTTTTCATCTCGTTTTGTTTGTGTATGCTGTAGTACATTCAAATGGAATCTGACTGACTGTTCCTCAGGGCCGTGAAATAATTAAAGCAGTAGTTTGTTCATAGTGATACAGGTACGTTATCGAACAAAGTGTTGGCTATAAAAAGATCTAGCCAAACTGTTAGTTTTGTTTGTTTGTTTTTTAGTTGATGTACATTATGTCATGTAGTAATAATGGTACTAGTAGTAGTGGTTGTAGTAATCAGGAGTGTGGAATAACTAGGTTTTATCTACTACTGTGTAGTCACTGCAACTATCTGTAATGTTTAGTCAATGATGATGGCATACAAAGAGTTAAGTCACTCGCTGCTAGAAATCATGCTTCTAACTTGGATATCGCTGTCAAAGTTGATCTGTTGATTTGCAAATGTACATGTTATTGGCCATCAGCGCTGTCACTTGAACATGCTGGACAGCTAGCATAAGTTGTCATATTTTGTTCTGGGGTCACGTTAGTTGGACAGATTTGAGTATCAGTGGTGTCATTACGACCGGTCACTCTGGTCACAGGGTATTGTCATCAGTTGGTCGTCTGACCATCAGGAGTTGGCCATACACACTGCAGAAATCTGTATGTACTCAAACCATACTCAATATGGATCCAAATTGGATGCTACAGTTACGGCAAAGAAAACTGGACAGAGATACTTATTTAGGACTCAAAGTGCAAGTTACTTCAACAATATAGAAGGCAGAGGCTCAACAATACAGATGTTAAATAAAACAATATTTAATGCAGGATAGACACGCTTTTTGAAGTTATATTTACTCACGTCCCCTGTGCAAGAGAGTGATTCAGTAGGTCATTTCTCCCCACAGCTATTGGACTGTAAAATACCTCTCAGTACCCCCTCATATACACTTATAACCACAGTGCAATGTATGCAACTATTGTAAATAAATGCAAACCATTGTGCAATGCAAATACTGTTTAAAATTCAAATGATATATTTTCAGTCAGGTGACTAGCCATGAACAGACTTGGTATGAAAGATAGGTTATAAAAATGACAAAAACAGGTGTGAGAGAGAAAGAAAGAACTCTGTGTCTGTACTTCCCCCAGCATTCTAGCTCCTAGGGCAGCTTAGCCTGTGACTTCAGTCTGTTTTTAACTAACCTGACCATAGGCTTTCTCAAACAGGAATGTTTTCAACCTAATTTTAAATATAGAGACTGTATTGGCCTCTTTAATAATAAAAGGGAGGGAGGGGGGGGCTGGAGGAGGTAGAGAAGGAGAAACTGAAGAGAGGTGAGGTTAAATAATGATGGATACGTTAGTCATGAGAATAACATTGCAGAATATGTTAAATTCTTGTATTCTCTTTAGATATTCAGATATGTATTATGAACATGTCAATTATTGATTTTTTAAAACTGATTGTTTAATCAGCTTCACATGATTGGAAATTATGATTGTAAATACAAAAGACACCAACTTCCTGGAGTTGTGTCTTGGAGCATTTCTGTGTCCCCACCAATGTCAAAATCAAACCTACACCTTTGGTAGTAATAACAGTAATAATAGTAGTAGTAGTAATAGTATTCAAATCCTTCTTAATGGTTGTAAATCTTGTTTTTCAGATCGACTTGGACACCATAGATGTCAGTAACCTGAACCGACAGTTCCTCTTTCAAAAGAAGCATGTGGGAAAATCCAAAGCACAGGTTTGTTCATGAGTTACTGTGGGTCAGCTGATGGGACTGTGGGTCAGCTGATGGACAGTGCAGTTGACCATGTGTCTTCTTTCTAAGCCTAAACCTGTTGTTTTGGTCCCTCAGGTGGCTAAAGACAGTGCTTTAAACTTCTGTCCCTCTGCCAACATCACTGCCTACCATGACAGCATCATGAAGTAAGTGTTTTCGGGTGTTTAATAAATCATAAATGTTTTAATTTATTAAATTGAGATGCTCCAGTATATGTTGTGATCTCTTTATTTTTCCATAGCCCTGACTACAATGTGGAGTTCTTCAGACAGTTTATGCTGGTGATGAACGCTCTAGATAACAGAGGTAACCTCAGCTCACTGTCGTTTATCAAAGTTTCCCGTGGGGCTAAAAAAAAAGTCTAAAATTCAGATACTTAAATTTTAGGCCTTAAAATGTCTTAAACACCCATATTTTCATCTAAAATTTAATTTACTGAAGTCTTACAGGTTTGTTTTTTTTTTTTTTTTTTTACATCCCTTCGTCCACTCTGAAGTGTCTGAAGAACAAAAATAGTGCCTGTTGCACTGCTGTTTATTATGGAAGGCCATTTCCGCCAGGAGAAAAAAAAGCCCATTGAAAGTCCAAATATGCCCTTAATGTACTCCATTTCTGAATCAGAGTGCTATTGAGCATCTTTCCAGCATTTGGGTTCCACAGTTTTAGCATGCACTCTTTGTATATCAAAATTTCAACTTTTTATCTCAATATTTTGACTTTCTATGGGATTTCTTTCTCCTGGCGGAAATGGGCTTCCATTGTTTCTACTGTCATCTGCTGAAAATGAATTATTTGGCAGATCAGTGTGTCCACTATCGCGTTCCATATCTTTCATATATTCATTCCAGCTATTGTATACGGAGCAGGGCTGTAATACTCGAGTCAGTTTTTTATGGTCTCGGACTGGCTGGTAATTTGACATGGACATGTCTCGGCGATTGGTCTTGATCGAGTCCAGGTGTCTTTATTTTGTTGTAATATTCAAGGGAAAAGGCATCCTTCATCTGGGTAAGTTAACTGTAGAGCTAGGTGCTGCTTAACCTCTTAAGCTAGGCTATGTGTTATGCTAAGGTTAAGATTAGCTAACATAGCGTAAGATAACCCAAGGTAGTGTGTGTGTCATCACTTACTGTACGTCTGGTATTACTGGTTTCTTGAGATATATATTAAAAAAAAAATCAAACTATTGGTTGTCGTGAATTACATTTGTGGTTGTGTGATACTGTACTGTACTTACAAAAGGGTAGCAGCTACACAAACACTCAAGCATTTACATTATCCTTTACTTTAGGATAAAGTAAATGTGTGTGCGCGCACATGTCCTCCGTAAACAACTTCTGCACTTTGTTCAGAAATAAAAAAGAACATCTTTGAAATTACGCTCTGTTTATTTTTACTTAACCAAACTGTTTTCTGAAAATAGATGCGTTTCTCATTAGCGCAAATCTGAATAACAAAATGATACAATATTGTTTTTACAGTGAAGTCATAAACCATCCATAGGAGTACACTGATAATACTGGTCTATGTCTGGACTGAAGCTATATTGTAATTTAATTGTTCAAATGCTCAGTACAAGTGCCTATCAGTTGTAATAATAGTACTGGATTGGTGTGTGTTGTACTTGTAACTATAGGTATCGCCTTATATCATTCTATTTCAATTAGTTTTATGTGATATCACGGGCAATGGTTCACTTTATACTTACTACTATATAGAAATTATGGGTGTTGTGACACTGTTTTTGCTTTTAGATCAACAAATAACCCAAGATAGTTGACTTTATACTGTCATGCATACAAACTTGTGTTTTTTTTCTGTCCTGGACACGGGTCCTTTGGACTGGGTCTTGTCTTGGACTTGAACCTCTTTGGACTCCATCTTGACTTGGTCTTGGCTGGTCCTGGTCTTGGACTCGACAAAGGTGGTCTGGAGTACAGCCCTGATGTGGAGCTATAGTCAGGGCTGTAGTGACAGGATAGTGAGGATGTGTGTTAATGAAATGGGTAAATGTCAGTTTGACAAAAAGTGGCTCAAAAGTAATGAATTCTCCAACTGGTTGGAAGAGGTAGTTGGCAACAGGCACTCAACTCATTGCAAAGTATGTAACAAAAAAGCCTATCTGCAGTTGGGGAATCTCGGTGCAACACTGCTTCTTTACTGTTTTCAACCACTTTATTTTTGGTTTGCTGACATTTCAACACTAAACCTTCATCAGGGCAGTGTCGAGCTCTTCCTCTACAGACTGATATCGTATTTTGAAAAGCTGCAGCTGCTGACAAGCTCTCAAGGCCCTCAGAAAATGTTTATCAATAAGGCATTCTGTTGCGTTGTCACTGATGCATGTTTTACCAGTGGATGTGTACAAACACATAGGAACAATGGGTAATCTGAGACAAAAACTAAGTTCCTGAACCATTTGTACTGATTTAGGAGCGAAATATGTGACCATATGGCAAAAACCACAGATCTATCTTTTGGGTTGCCTTTAATCTCAAATAGTCCGTTTGGTTTCTGTACTGTTAGCCTACTAGCTATGTTAGCTCCAGAGTTCAGTGTCCATCACTGGTGGACTCTTCCTCTACAGAAGAACTGGGACTGAAGAAGAACATGTCTGCTACCTACTGGAAAAGAGGATTAAGAAGCTTTCACACTTGGGCTATTTTATCACACATGAATTCTGTGGACTGCTACATCTGAATAAGACTGAGACTTTGTTGGATAGAAGATTAAAGAATATAAATCCAAAAATAATTTAAATGTAACATAGATCTAATTTTTAATTACGTAGATTAGATAATCAGTACTAGAAAACCTCCTGCTTATCATGACAATATAAAAAAGCAACATTGGTGTTGGCCATTACAGCAATATTATGTATCAGCCAAAATGTTCACATCAATATATCCCTAGTTACCATGTCCTTGGCACATGAACAAAAAACAAACAAACCCAAAAAAAAAATAAAATAAAAATATATATATATATATATATATATATTTTTTTTTTTTTTCAGTTGCATTTGAATGCTGAAATGTTGACAATGTAAGGTGAAGACGTTTATGTTGCAGTTTTGCAGAATGGTTTTGTGCATGGTTTTGTGCAAGTATTGAATCCTGATTGAGAGGAGAAAATTAATTAGAGATGCTGTGTGGTATCCATTTTCCTGCCTCACAATTTCTGTGAAATAGTATTTTTCCAGATATGTGGCCATTGCCGCATGTGTTTTTTTGACTGCATTACTTCAATGTCATCTTTTTTATTTCTTATATTCCCTAAATATAAGAAATTGGCACTTTTTCATTCAAAATACAAAGTGACATAACCTGACTGTCGCCAGATGGTATTTCACAATACCACCTGGGACTCTTCCACAACTCCTCAATTTGCGGAGGGGGGCGTTATCTAAAATCCCTGCATGTGATTAGATTAAAAATCTGTCCGTCTCTTGACTGACGTGCTTCAGTGACTCACATTGAAGTCGAGCCGCTTAACTGGTGAAAATAGTTTTCATCAGGTATATACACATCAACAGAAGGGGTATAAACTTACCATTTGTACATGACGTTTATTTATAACTTCATCTACTACGATGCCCACCGAGTTCTTCTGGTAAACGTCGTAGGAAAGCATGGTTCTCCATTTATCCTTGAGCCATGATTCGGGGCTAACGAACACTAGCTGCCAATGTCCCTTGCAGATGTGGTTGTTATTTCTTCAGCCCAAGTTTACCAGCCTCTTTGACTTGGTCCTCTACCAACACAACCAGGGGGGTACCACAATAACTATGGGCTTCTGCACTTGTTCAATTTCTTTATCCACCAGTGGAGCCATCTGATAGATCAAAGTCTTGCCAAACCCGGTCAGAAGAAGAGTGAAAACATAATTTCCATTAACAAACACTTCCAAAGTCATCATCTGTTCATCTTTTAAGGAATGAACATGCGATAGAGTAGACAAAACAGTGGAAATGGCCAAGTCAATAGGGACACTCGAATCTCGAATGCACGCAGCCGTTGTGTATCTGAAAAGACTACACTGCCGTCGCTTCTGCTTAATGTCACACTAGCCACAATGCTTCCAGGTAGTCCCACCCTGCAATACTGATTGGCTCCTTCGTTTGGAATTAGATTTGATCCCTGTGATACTTAGATGGTTGTGTGAGCATAGCTTAACACAGCCAGATGACGTAAGTAAGGTTAAATGTGACATGATTTTGAGAATCAAATGTGATCATCTTTTTATTTGAGGGGGTCTCAATGTAGGTCTAAAATTTTTCTCATAATGATCTATAAACGTGTAAAACTTAATTTGGTGATTCTTGCAAGAAACCTGTTTATCTTTGTTCATGACTTAACCAAATGACACGTAAAATAGCTATTTATTTATTGTTTTGTGCTCTTAGCGGCCCGTAACCATGTCAACAGGATGTGTTTGGCAGCAGACATCCCTTTGATAGAGAGTGGCACTGCTGGGTACCTGGGACAGGTTACCGTCATTAAGAAGGTAACGTAACTATTGCATGTTGTAAATTTGTTACTGTCAATAAGGAGGTAACGTAACTAACATATGTTTTAAATGTGTCCCTATAGTACTGTGCAATTACGATTATTGTTGACTTTATTGTGGGATTGTCATTTTGTGATTACATGAGTCTACTTGCTTAAATATAAAGGCCAACATGGATAACTAAAATGGTTTATAAAATACAAATATGACACAAAAATACAGAACCTGAAGTTTACAGTTCTGTATTTTCTCCCCAAATATATATATATATATATATAAGGTATTTCTGAAAATTGGACAAAGTGATTATTGCTACATGGACAGCTGACTAACCTGATAACAGTGTGCATGACGATCTTACTCACCCGTGAAGGCACACTCATAGCACAGCGAGTACCAGCGCTGACATTTGTGCATACGCTCTCACAGGTGAACAATCACTGTCCCAGCTGCCTTAAACTCGCTAGAATAATGACTTCATTTTATTATTAAATGTATACATTTGGATTGTTTTGTCCTGTGGTCTGGGGCTGTGGGGTTGATATAGTCGTATTGCCACAGGACATAGTCACTTTGGCTTTGCATGTTCGCTCTGCTCTGCTGAAAGCCAGGGAGTTACGTCACTATACCAACACAGTGTCGATGTGACAGACATCCAGTTCACTGGAATATTTCTATCAGTATGACTCTATTTACCATTTAGGCCACCTGTTGAATGTCTGTGTTTCAAAATGTTAATAAAGGCTTTCATTTTAAAGAGAGCGAGTATTCACAGGCATATGTGCGCATTTGTTTACAGGAAATCGCAGTCATTTATGTGATTACATAATTGCACACCATGTCATTGCAATTCAATCAATCGTGCAGCACGATGTCTCTGTCATTAAGAAGATATTGTAAGGAACATGTTTTAAATGTGTCACTGGGGAAAACAAAGAAAAATACTGGCACATATAACTGTCCTGTAGGTATTGGGGTCATTAATGTGGGACCTGTGTATTTATAACAGTCAGAGGTTAAAGGTGTCATTCCACTGAAAACCACTTTTCCACACCACCTGGAATCTGATGGGTCACCCCGAGTTACCAACACATGCTGCGTTTGCTGCATGATGTGTCACCTCCACTGGCTGGATTTCTCATTCATAGAAAACAACACAGAGAAATGAGCGACTCAGAAAAGCCTGCCCACTACATGTCACAAGGACATTGGCATCACCCACGTGGGGTTAAGCCCGTCCCCCGTTGCAGCAAATCTGAAGTAGCACTAGCATCTACAAGAGAAGATGGTGCCACAGTAGCTGCTGCACAAACTTGAAAAAAATGGCGGAGCAAACTCGTTCATGTGCTCTCTGTGGAAATAAGCTTTTTTTTTTTCCCCTGCACGTTTTCAAAAACAAGCAGCGGCACAAAACCGAGCTGGATGTTACTCTGGGAAGGTAAACACACAAAGCGAAAGGGGAGGGGGGAGTGTTCCCTCACACATTCTGAGCCAATTGGAGATGTCTCATCATTGCGTCATGGACATATATGCAGACATATCGGTAAACTCTGTTGTTCAACCTCAAGTTATTTATCTCAAGCAGCTTGAAACAAAGCAATCGGGACGTTCTTTTAAATACAACCAACACACAATGCATTCAATAAAAATGGAGAACACGGCAATATTAATGAAATAACCATGGAATGACTCCTGTAAACAGATGTGGTGTTCTATCAGTATTAGTTGTGTAAGGAACCCTTAATGTAATACTGTGTAAATTCTTGCTGGTACCAGACATGTCCAGGTCATTTCCTCTGAAAAACTGTTTGTGTGACAAATGCCTATAGGCCACCTGTCCTCCTTGTGGACATGGCTTTGAAGGTTAGGGTTAGGGTCCAGTAGGTGTTGGGGTTAGGTGATGGACATAAACATCCATCCTGCCCAGTTAAACTATCACATGATTAAAGTCTTCATTTTCCTTGCCGTTGGTTGTGTGTATGTAGGGACTGACTGAGTGCTATGAGTGCCAACCCAAGCCCACCCAGAAGACCTTCCCAGGATGCACCATCAGAAACACGCCGTCAGAGCCCATCCACTGCATCGTCTGGGCTAAATATCTGTTCAAGTAAGCCCGAGGGTTTCTGAGGCAGCTTTTATTTGGAGCATGTGCAGACAGTGACCCCTGACCATGCTTTGAGCATGTGCAGACTCTCGGAGCTCTGAGAAACTGCAGATGGATGAAAAAGTCCACAGAATAAGACTGTTCTCATCCTGTTCACCTTTTGTTCTACAGTCAGCTGTTTGGAGAAGAGGACGCAGACCAGGAAGTGTCACCAGACACAGCCGACCCAGAGGCTGCCTGTAAGAAATCCAACACGCATGTCATTTAGGAGTTTTGGTTTGTTTTTTAATTTGTAAAATTCAACATGAATAGTAGAGCTGGGCAATATGGAGTACAAATCATATCAAGATTTTATTTTTTTAAATTTCAGAATTGCAGTACATGATATTTCTATTTCTTAACCTGGGTTCAATGGAACCCTAGAGGTTTGGTGAGTTAGTCTCAGGGGTTCAGCAGAGGTCAAGACACAGACCTGACTCATATGATTGACATGCCCTGCTTGACCATCACTGGCTACAGGTGATCATGTTACATTTCTTAGCACATTTGTGCTGCAATGAATTTGGTGTGTTCAGTAGTTGACTTATGACTATTGAACGCACCAAATTTGCATGTGAACGCACTTTTGATGGTACATTGTGTGATTTCTTTAATATTTGAATCCATACTATGTCGAGCAAAAAAAGAAGTTGGTTGGATGACTATGCACAATATGGCTTCAAAAGTATAATGGAACATGATCAGAGACAGTGTCCTATCTGCATCTGCAGTGCTAAATTAATTGTTCTAGTCCAGAATTGGGAAAACTAAAGGCATATACCCATGTCTTGAATTTGAAAAAAAAAAATCATATTTTATTTTTTGTAACCCTTGTGAGGATAAAGCAGGTTCAGAAAGTGAATGATAAAAACAATAAATAACAAGGTACCTGTATCTTGAATTTGAAGAAATAAACAAACCTATTTTTCAATAAAGGACTTGGTGAATGTGCATGTGAAACTAGTAGGGTTAAGTACCTCCAAAAAGATTAAGAATCACTGCCATAAAGTAAATGTACTGTACTTTATGTCACTGTTGTAAATAAGGAAACGGATTGGTCAGAGTTGTGAGAGGAATCGGACTGAATTGATCTGTATATAAATGATACAGTCTGTTATATCACATACAGGGGGAAAAGTCTGGAGATATGTCCCAGCCCTTATAGGTAGTGATGTGGGTCAAAGGTTGACATGTACTGTTGTGTTCAGGGAAACCTGAAGAGGCAGCAGCTCGTGCCACAGCCTCCGAAAAGGACGGAGATATCAAACGTGTGTCCACCAAAGACTGGGCCCGGTCCACAGGGTACGACCCCATCAAGCTCTTCAACAAGGTACAAGCACAGTTCAGTCTGTCACGACCCAGCTGTAGGTCATGACAAAAAAGAAGGGAAAATGCACAATGCTGAGGCAATACAAATATTTAAAATATAAAGCAAAGTTATCCAAAATAAAGATGAGGTGTGGATGTCTGTAATCTCAGTGTTGTGCATGTGGATGAATGGAAAGTTGTGAAGCTGAAGAAAACTAAAGGAAAACTCAACAGAAGGTGCTGGTGGTAAACGAGAGAACCTTTGAAAGACTGTTGGATGCGGCCTTGAATCCTCTTCTGGAACACGGGGCCCAGGTTCTCCTGTTCAGGGAGACCACCTTTGAGGAAACAAGAAAATCTGCATTTACGATTTCTGGCCAGAAGTTCCAAGTATCTGAATAAGAAGACTAGGTTGACCCTAGCAGGTGCTATAATTCAACCTTATTATGATTATGCCTGTTGTTCTTGGTATAATGGCCTAACTGTATTTTAAGAATAGGCTTCAGACCTCGTAAAATAAATTGGTAAACCTCATACCGGATCTGCCCCCGAGAACTCACCGTGATCATATTCACTTGGAGAGGCTGGGATGGTTGAGAGTAAAGAATAGTTACTCAAATGGAACTAAACATAGTTTATAAGATTGTAAATGGAAATGTCCCTAAATATTTAAGTTGGTTTTTTATCGAAAGACAAATTCAGGTTCTCAGGAAAATCACCACTTATCAATAAATCTTTTATCGATTTAAGTCAACCAACTAATGATTAATGGATAATTTGCATTCCTAGTACAAGCACAGTTCAGCAAAACTTTTCAACATGGTTTTCAGCTGTTTATTTTGGCGTAGATCAGCATCCACTGGCCAGGTCAGTTGTTTTACAACTAGAATCCTGGTTTCTTAGTTTGGTTCGCTGATTATGGATCAGAAAAAGAAGCTGAGGCTTCGTTTGCTCAATAACGGTCATTTTCTTGCTTATTTTTGTCATGACGGGCCACGGGCAACAGAAAATCTAAAACTGTCTTCCATTGATATGCAGTGTTGAAAGGTGTTCTGAATTTGACAGCTTGTGTAATATTTGGATCATTTAATGTTATCACTTCAGTGCAAAATGACTCTAGATGTGATAAACTGTTGTTTCTGTTGGACTTTAAACTGCAAAGACCAGCGGAATAATGTTGGAATGAAGCAGGAACCAGCTAAATGATAGAAACTTTAATTAGTTTAAGTGTTAGTTTGGTTTATTGAAGTGTGTTCTTTAGATTTGACTGTTAATTTGTCCCTGTTAAAGTCGATCTACTGCAGGTGGTGCACAGACTTAAACATTGATATGACCGTTACACAAAGCAAATACCTGTGCATTTTCTCATCTGCTCATTTTACCTGATATGCTGAAATATAGAGAAAAATCTTGAGTTTAGTCTAATACCTGCATTAATGAGTGATGCTCCAGTTCTTCCACAGACTGATTAAAATCAAGTCCTTCAAAGTCAGCTTCATTGTCAATATGCCATATGCATAACATACAGCACAGATGAAATTACATCAATGAGGTGCGTTGAGGAAGTAAAAAAAACAACAATCCACCTACTTGTAAACATTTTCAGAAGATGAGAACAGGTTTTTTGTACACCAGCACTCACTGAAAAGTGTTTTTAAAGGAGTGAAAGTTTATACACCTGCCAACAGTAGGAAATGTTTCTAAAAAATAATAATAATTGTATGTTGGTGTAGAAATTATTATTTTGTTTAAGTGTAAACTGGTGTAGAACATGAATGTGGTCAGTAATGGAACACAGTTTACTCACCTTTTCCCACAGCTGTATATTTGAGTAACACCAATGCAAAATGATGACACTGTAAAGCCTGATTTATACCCTCCGTTAATTACGGAAACGGGCATTTTCTTCCGGTTACAGGGGTAGTTTCACCCATCAGTTTGTCCGTTGGTCAAGAGTTTAGCAATCCAGTGAGCTCCGGGCGAAGCGGAGCATATCACAGGAAGTTGTGGGGGCAGTAGATAGGCCGAAGTGTAAAATTTTGGAATTCCAACCACGAAGAAGGTTCCCACTAGGATCTGTGCATAGGTTAATTCAAGTCAGGTATGAGTTTTGTAACTTATGATTAGTTGCTGTACAGCTCTGTACATTAACAGTTAGTCAATTTAACACCATTAAAGCTAACCCTGAATGTTTACTTAAAACTATCCAAAACCATTTGAAATATGATAGTTTACATCCCATATTGCCAGGTTTAATTGTGAAAGCTGTGCAACAAGATGGCAAAAGTAAGTTCTATTTCATCCCTACTGACCGCCAGAGGGCGGTGCTGAAAGCACTGAATGATCCCTTCGCGCATGCGCAGTTCGAGTAGTAATACCAAATGAGTCACACCTGTGACCCTGGATGACACTCCAGAGGTAATATAAACCCTTGTCATCCATGGCTCTGTTCCCTCTTTTCTTCTCGCGTGCAGTTCAATTGCAAGAGTTTAGCAGTTTGCTAAGTGCTTGGTTTGCCCTGTTGCTGGACGCCCTCTGATAGTTGGAGCTGCGAATTTCGCCCTCCAGGGGCTGCGACGGGCTTCTCCTGTTGGTTTATTATTATTTTGCTGACCATAGTGTCACGCGGCTAACGCAGCTAACGGTGTTAGCGTTCTGGTGAAGGTAACGACCGCGTCCATCTCCCAGTTTTCTTTGTATTACTGTCGCACCCATCCCATGTGGACAGTGTATGGACTGACAGTGTTAGTTCCCTATTTGAGTTTGCCTGACTGGTTACTGGTGAGTAATCGAGTTATTTTTTGCATGTGTTTGGGTCATACTTGGTGACGTTCGCACGTTCGCGCACCCGCTCCCAGATTTGGCCTTTGGTCACGAGTGTTTATTTATCTGGTTTCCGCCTCCTAGGTGGTGAAGGCTAGCGTCCGCGCACCCGCTCCCAACTTTGGTTTCTGGTGCAGATTGTGGTTCCCTACCTGTGTGCCATCTGCTGTTACTATTGGATATTCGTCTTTGGTCGTAGCCGGTGAAGGCCTGCGTTCGCGCACCCACTCCCAGCTTTGGCCTGTGAGACTGGAAAGGATGGCACAGGTGGCCCCGGCGGGTGCACCTGACCTCCCACCTTCAGGTCAGTTACCCTTGCCCCCACCTCGATGCTCCAAGCGTCTCTGTGAGCCTGCTGCAGCAGCAGTGGCCCCCCCTAGGAAGAAGACCAGGTCCACCCGGGACCTGTCTTCTAAGGTTCAGCAGTTGTCTGTGGAACTGGACTTGATGAGGTCTATGTTTCATGCCCATCATCAGGACGCACCTTTATCAGAGGCGGGGGGTTCTTCTCCTCCCATGCCGACATTGGCCAGGGACGACGATGTTGTTTCTCTGGCAGCGTCGGCCTCCCATTTTCATGGGCCGGAGGGGACACAGTCTCCTCGGGCTTCTACTACGGGCTCCTTGTCATCTGGTCGGAGCTTGGTTGCTGACACAGACCATTTTATGCAGGATGTCATGCGTCAGGCTTTGGGTTGCTTGCAACTGGAGGTTCCTCAGCTGGAGCGGCCTGGTTCACATAGTGCCTTTTTTAGGCATGGATGTGCCTCCGCACCTTTTGCTGTTCCTCCCTCTGAAGATTTCCTGAGGGAGTTGCATGCGTGTTGGAGGGATCCTCATGCTTTTTCACGCCTGTCGTCAGACGGGCGTGCTCTGGCGTCGATGCATAATGCTTCTGCGGCTGGGCTGGATTGTGTTCCAGCTGTGGAGCCTGCTATTGCTTCCCTCATTGTGTCACCTGAGGAAGCGCTACGCACGGATGTTAGGTGTCCTCGGCCTCAATGTCGTGTGACAGATGACTTTATTAGCAAGGCTTATAATGCTGGGGCTCGGGCTGGCCGTCTGGGTAACTCCCTGGCGCACCTTATGTTTGCGTTGTCTGCCTCCCTTCAGGGTACTGAAGGTGCGACCGCAGCTAGTGGTTTCAGTGATGCAGCCCTGCAGGCGTTTGCGTTACTGACGAGAGAGCTTGGACGGACTATGTCTTACATTGTCCAGGCTCGTCGACAGGTGTGGCTTGCCCAGTCAAGCCTGTCCGAGGCATGTCGGCGGTCCCTCCGCAATGTGCCCGTGGAGCCGGGGCAACTGTTTGGTTCAGCTGCCCTTGAGGCTCTAGAACGGACGGTGCAAGCCCGGCAAACCAGGCAACAGCTTTCGGAGCTCAGCCGCACTGTGCCTTCTTCCTCTTCTCAGGGGCCGAGGCACATGACCGCTGGTCCCCGCGTTCACCTCCCTCCTCAGGGTATGCGTGGTGACCCACGCTATTCTCACCGGGGAGGCAACAGGGGCGCTTTTGTTCCCCGCCTACCAGTACGGCGGTTTCAGGTCTCGGACTCTGGTCGCCGCCCCCCCATGCCCTCTAAGGGCCGTGGGGCCAGCCGGTGATGCAGGTGGGCCGGCCGTCGGATGTTTTTCCCAACAGCAGCTCAATTTCTGGGCTGCTCATGCAGTAGACCCGTGGGTGGTTGCCACTCTGACTCACGGGTACAGACTGCAATTCCGACGCCGGCCACATATCTCCGGTCGGGTGGTAATGACAATCATTCACGACCCGGCAAAGGCACAGGCCCTGGACCGGGAGCTTTCTGCCCTCCTGGCCAAGGGTGCAATCGAGGCAGTAGATCCTCTGCAGCAGCCCAGCGGCTACTATTCCACGTACTTTCTCGTGACCAAGAAAGATGGTGGTTTGCGTCCCATATTAGATCTGAGGGGACTCAATCGCTACATGAAGGTGTTGCCATTCCACATGCTCACCACAATGGAAGTCATTCAGTCTCTGGCGGACCAGGAGTGGTTCACACTGATAGACTTGAAGGACGCTTATTTTCATGTACCCATTGCCCCCGAACATCGGCGGTTCCTCAGGTTCGCTTATCGGGGCCTCCATTGGCAATTCAGGGTGCCCCCTTTCGGCCTTTCCCTCTCCCCAAGGGTGTTTACCCGTGTGGTGAAGGCAGTGCTGGCTCCCTTGCAGGCCAGTGGACTGAAGATTTTGCCGTACCTGGACGACTGGCTGTTGTGTGCTCCGTCAGAGGCGCGTGCAATCCGGGATACGGACCGCCTGCTGGACCATGTAGCCCAGCTGGGGCTCAGGGTCAATCCGGCGAAGAGCATTCTGACCCCATCCCAGACTGTGACATTCCTTGGATTGTCCTTGGACACGGTCGCCATGGTGGCTCGCCCATCAGCTCGGCGGGTGGATGACATACTCGGTATGGTCAATCATTTCAGGCTAGGCAGTCACCTTTCTCTTATCACTTTCCTTCAGCTTCTGGGGAAGCTAACCTCTGTGACGCATGTTGTGCCCCTAGGTTTGCTGCCACTGCGTCCTTTCCAGAGATGGCTGAACAGCTTCCGCCTGGACGTGACACGACACAGGTATCGGAAATTGTGGGTCACATGGCAGTGTCTCCATGCGCTGGAGGGACAGGGTGTCTCTGTCCAGGGGAGTTCCCATGGGGTTGGTGGTGTGTCGCAGGGAGGTGGTCACTACAGATGCTTGCCCCACAGGGTGGGGAGCTGTGTGGCAGCACAGAGCAGTTCGCGGGACCTGGCCTCGGAGGCATCGCGCCGAGCACATAAATGTGCTGGAGCTGCGTGCTGTTCATTTGACTCTCAGGCATTTTCTGCCTCACTTGAGAGACAAGCATGTGCTCATACGGTCAGACAGTGCCTCTGCCGTTTACCACATAAATCACCAAGGGGGTGTCAGGTCGGCGCGGCTCCTGTGCGTGTTCCGCCGTCTTCTACTGTGGGCTGCGCCTCGTCTTGCTACCCTGCGGGCAGTATACCTGCCAGGAGTCGACAATCGGGTTGCAGACTCCCTTTCCCGCCACAGCCCCCCCCCCCCCCCCCCCAGGAGAATGGTTTCTCCACCAGGAAGTGGTGCACACGATTTGGAGTCTTTTTGGTCAGGCAGAGGTGGATCTGTTTGCCTCACAGGGGTCGACACATTGCCCTCTGTGGTTGTCCCTCAAGGGCGTGCCAGGACCTCTGGGCAGGGATGCGCTGGCACATCCGTGGCCTCAGTGCATCATGTATGCCTTTCCCCCTCTCCCTCTGATTTTGCCAACTCTTCAGAGGGTTCTCATGGGGGGTCACCGGTTGTTGCTGGTGGCCCCATACTGGCCGGCACGACCGTGGTTCCCTTTGCTGCACAGCCTATGTCGCGGCACTCCTTGGCAGCTCCCAGATAGGCGGGATCTGCTGTCTCAATTGGGGGGTCAGATATGGCACCCCCATCCTCAGCGACTTCGTCTGTGGCTCTGGCCATTGGAAGGCCCACGCCGCAGTTGACGGGTCCTGTTAAGCAGACCATTTTGAATGCCAGGGCGCCCTCTACTCGGCTGCAGTATGTGAACAGGTGGAAACTGTTTTCCCAGTAGTGTTCTGTCCGTAATGTGGATCCGGTATCCTCTCCGATCCCTGTTATTTTGGAGTTTCTTCAGTCTCTCCTGGATGTTGGTAGATCTCCTTCGACACTGAAGGTATATGTTGCTGCCATCTCGTGTTATCACGATATGGTGGAGACTTGGTCAGTGGGGGGGCCACCCCCTGGTTTCTCTGTTTTTGCGGGGTGCTCATCGGCTGCATCCACAGGCCGCACCCCGTATTCCGGTGTGGGATTTATCCTTGGTACTTGAGGTACTGTGCCACCCTCCTTTTGAGCCTTTGGCGGAGGCAGAGCTTAAGTGGCTTTCATATAAGTCTGCTTTCCTGTTGGCGGTTGTCTCAGCCAAAAGGGTTGGGGAGTTACACACCCTTTCTGTCAGTCCCACGTGCCTCAGGTGGAGCCCTGATGGCACTGGTGTCACCCTGTGAACTAACATGGCATTCGTGCCTAAGGTGGTGTCCCGCTCTCATTTTAACCAGCCGTTGAGATTGGCACAGTTTCAGCCCTCTCCAGGCGAGGATGGGCAGGGGCCGGAGTTGTGCCCTGTGCGAGCGTTGCGTGCATATATGACGGCTACGGCTGATATGCGGCGCTCAGATCAGCTCTTTGTGTGCTATGGTGGGCCTAGGATGGGGGGTCCCCTCTCCAAGCAGCGTCTCTCTCGTTGGATTATGGAGGTTATCCAACATGCCTATGCTCTGAAGGGTCGTGCTCTGCCATCTGGCATTTAAAGCTCATTCGACCAGGGGCATTTCTGCTTCATGGGCAGCGATGAGAGGGGTGTCTTTGGAAACCATATGTGCTGCGGCCTCATGGGCTTCGCAGAGCACATTTACCAGGTTCTACAATGTCAATGTGGCCGCTCCTCATCCTTTTGGCTGCATCATTCAGCAAGGATCTTCTGAGTCTTCTCAGTGAGGTTTGTACTCGGGGCCCTTCGTGACATTGTCGGTATTCCGTCATTCAGTGCTTTCAGCACCTCCCTCTGGCAGTCAGTAGGGATGAAATAGAACGAAAGTTACGTATGTAACTACGGTTCTATGAATCCTGGATGACTGCCAGAGTTCTCTGTCACTCAGGACCCTTGCGTTTTCCACAAGAAGGGTCTCTAGGAACAGAGCCATGGATGACAAGGGTTTATATTACCAGGGTCCAGGGTCACAGGTGTGACTCATTTGGTATTACTACTCGAACTGCGCATGCGCGAAGGGATCATTCAGTGCTTTCAGCACCGCCCTCTGGCGGTCATCCGGGATTCATAGAACCGTAGTTACATACGTAACTTTCGTTTTATACATACACACACACACACAAGTTTATAAGAGAATGCTTAGAAGAGTTTCACCCAGTCAGACCGCTAAGAAATACAACTTCCTTTACTGAAAGTCAGTTTTACTCAAGATTAAATATTTGAAGTTCCCAATTCCACCAAAAGCGAAAGAGAAGCATAAATATAATAGTGTGAATATAACATTTATCCATCAACAAAACTGCTACTGCACAGATTTAGTATTGACTAGAACTGTGTGTTCTGTAAATGTTACTGTTACTGCCCCCGAGAGGATTTCAAATGCAACACCCATAATATGGAGGGAGGTATCAATACCAGCTCCGGAAGCAACGTCAGGAACAGACTAATTTCATCCGGTTCTGAAGGTATAAAGCCGGCTTAAGCTTTGTGAGTATATCTTTGTGAATTTGAACATTAGCAATACAAGACGGAATTTATTAATAGCTCGCCCAGAG
>CM035788.1:39670171-39720171 GCA_020466265.1 Siphamia tubifer
AGGAACACCAACCTGTGCACTGCCTGGATTGACTACAAGAAAGCCTATGACTCAATGCCACATACATGGATACTGGAATGCTTAAAACTGTATAACATCAACAGGACACTAAGAGAGTTCATCCAGAACTCAATGAGGCTGTGGAAGACAACTCTGGAGGCCAACTCAAAGCCAATTGCACAAGTGAGCATCAGATGCGGCATTTACCAAGGAGATGCTCTGTCCCCGCTGCTGTTCTGCATAGGCCTAAACCCCCTCAGCCAGATCATCTCAAAGTGGCTTCGGATACCAGTTCCAAAGTGGAACATCCATCAACCACCTCCTCTACATGGATGACATCAAGCTGTATGCCAAGAATGAGCGTGACATTGATTCCCTAATTCAGCTCACCTGGATCTACAGCAAAGACATTGGGATGTCATTCGGACTAGATAAATGTGGGCGGATGATATCTAGAAGAGGAAAGGTGATCACAACTGAAGGGGTTGTCCTACCTGAAGGGAATATCACAGATGTGCAGGAAAGTTACAAATACCTAGGGATCCCACAGACAAATGGTAATCATGAGGAGGCAGCTCGGAAGTCAGCCACAGCCAAATACCTACAGAGGGTAAGGCAGGTCCTGAAAAGTCAGCTGAACGGCAAAAATAAGATCCAGGCCATTAACACCTATGCCCTGCCAGTAATCAGATACCCAGCCGGGATAATATCCTGGCCACTGGAAGAGATACAAGCCACTGATATCAAGACAAGGAAACTCCCTTACCATGCATGGAGGGTTCCACCCCAAGTCCAGTGTCCTGAGGCTGTACACTAAGCGAAAGGAAGGGAGCCGAGGACTAGTAAGTGTCAGAACTACTGTCCAGGAGGAAACTGCGAACCTCCAGGAATACATCAAGAAAATGGCCCCCAATGACCAACTGCTAAGTGAATGCCTCAGGCAACAAAAGCCCAGTAAGGTCGAGGAACCAGAGGGGCTATCATGGAAGGACAAACCCTTGCATGGAGTGTACCATCGGCAAATTGAGGAAGTGGCTGATATGGAAAAGACATACCAGTGGCTGGAAAAGGCTGGACTAATGGACAGCACAGAGGCACTACTCATGGCTGCACAAGAACAAGCCCTGAACACCAGAGCAATAGAGGCCGGGGTCTACCACATCAGACAGGACCCCAGGTGTAGGCTGTGTAGAGAAGCCCCTGAAACAGTCCAGCACATCACAGCAGGGTGTAAGATGCTGGCAAGCAAGGCATACATGGAGAGGCATAACCAGGTAGCGGGCATACTGTACAGGAACATCTGTAAAGAGTATGGACTGGAGGTCCCAGGGTCAAGATGGGAGAACCCCCCAAAGGTGACAGAGAACAAACAGGCCAAGATCCTGTGGGACTTCCAGATCCAGACTGACAAGATGGTGATGGCCAATCAGCCTGACATCGTGGTGGTGGATAAACATGAGAAGACAGTGGTGGTGATAGATGTAGCAGTCCCCAGTGATAGCAACATCAGAAAGAAAGAACATGAGAAGCTTGAGAAATACCAAGGGCTGAAAGAGGAGTTAGAGAAAATGTGGAGTGTGAAGGCAACAGTGGTACCAGTTGTGATCGGACCACTAGGGGCAGTGACCCCAAAGCTGGGGGAATGGTTCCAGCAGATACCAGGAACAACATCATATATATATATATATATATATATATATATATATATATATATATATAATTAGTCATGATTAATCACGGTGAACCATTTATTTCTTTAATTGCGATTAGAGTTCCCAAACATTTGTACAAACCAAGCCTAATAATTTTTGTACATTTATAAGAGTATTATAGTGAATTTCAATGACACAAAAATATGCGATTATACTACAGTTAATCGCACATTTCGCATTTATATGATTAATTGCGATTAATGTTTTAAATGATTGGTGAAGCGATTCACCCCCAAATGATGATGCAGAGCAATTAAACTCATTATAATTCAACACATTCATTTTATTTAAAAATATGCTGTGATTCAATGACCAGGATTATTTATTTATCATATAATTCTATCAAACTGTTTTTAGGTGTAATTTCAGAATGTCTACCTCACAGTTGGTGAAAAAGTTAAGACTGTTTACAAAATGATTTCTAGATGTTTAGAACATTTAACTTCTGCTCAAAATCTATAATCCATTTGTGATGTATGTATAATATTTGTAATCTAGGTAAAATAGGGTGGACAACGCGTGAGCCGTGGCACCCATCTCCTACAGATCCAGGATCAGATTTAAAGGACCAGTGTGTATATGATGTGTTTTGTGTTCAGTGTGTCCTACAGATCC
This sequence comes from Siphamia tubifer, assembly GCA_020466265.1. Classification (NCBI taxonomy): domain Eukaryota; kingdom Metazoa; phylum Chordata; class Actinopteri; order Kurtiformes; family Apogonidae; genus Siphamia; species Siphamia tubifer. Next base: position 39,672,499 of record CM035788.1, read on the forward strand.
AGGATCAGGTGGATCAGGGTTAAAGGACCAGCAGGTTCTGGGGGTGTGGGGTTATTGTCAGCTGTTCCAGGACAGTGTGGAGACACTCAGAACTCAGCTGGAAGAGAAAGGAGATGGCGCTGAACTGGTCTGGGATAAGGTAAATAATAATGAATACCATTAAGTAATACATCTCTATTAGTGATGCGCGGTTAGGGGGTTTTACAGAAACCCGCCCCGCCCAAACCCAAGACGTGGCTCGGCCCGCCCCGCCCAACCCGCATGATGTCACGTATCGATAAACCCAACCCGCCCGCTATCAAGTATTGATAAACCCAACCCGCCCGCTATCAACCCGCGAGCTTAAATTTGTCTCTAAACTCACATAGTACATTCGCAGCATCTTTACCTTGTGCTTCTAATGTTAAAAGCATCATTTTTGCCTCCTTTCTAACGTCTCAATATGCACTCCAGCACATAAAATAGACTCCACCCACATCATCACTCTATAAAGCCAACACATACAACGTTTCCGTACAACCTTCGCATCGCCTGTTTTAATCTTCTCCCTGATCAAGTCCGACATTTTCACTCTTATCTCTGAGTGTTCAGGGAGATTTTGGCGCTAATAACAAATAACAAAAAGTTGGGATAAAACAGCATTCAAAACAGGAACTGACGGGCTTGCACATGCGCGAGCCGAGCACGTACGCACACACACACACACACACACACACACACACACACACACACACACACACACACTTCAGCGGGTATTGATCATCCCTGACCCGCCCCACTCGCATCCGCAATATGTATTAAAACTGCGACCCACCCCGCCCGACTCGCGGGTCATAGGAGAATTAAGTGTACGAGTAATTGGAAGGAGAGGAGAGACGAGGATGCTACTGTAGGTTAGCGGGGCTCCTTTCCGTTTCATAACACGGCTGTGGAGACTGCTCCATGCACGCACACACCTCTCTATCCTCCCTCATCGGTCTTAACATGGTCTGTAAAGATATGAAGGCAACCCTTTCCTGTAGATGGCAATGCAAAGGATGTGAAAATAACGTGGCTGTTACCCATTCATTCTGACTGGAGCGTACCGCCTCTCGTGGAATGAAACTGCCGATGTCAATTGAGTTGTCTTTCATCATCATATTTTTTATATGTCGTTGATTATTCTTACTGAGGTTATTTTAAGTTGAAATATTGTATACCTTCAGTCTATCCATATTGTGCCATTTTTGGGAATGTCGTATGGAAAAATGCGGGTATTGATCGTCCCTGACCCGCCCCGCCCGCATCCGCAATATATATTAAATATAACCCGCCCAGCCCGCAATATGTATTAAAAACTGCGACCCAACCCGCCCGCCCCGCGGGTCACCCGCGGATATCCGCGGGCCAGCGGGTAGCCCGCGCATCACTAATCTCTATATCTTTTAGTTCAGTTTATTTACAGGTTTAGTTTAGTTTGTTAAAACTGCGTGATAAATTAAAAAAATAATTGTACAGCAGTGAATAGAATAGACTGTGTCATTGCAGATACAATGAAATTTCATTTGGCATTCCTCTACATCAGGACTATATAAAAGCAATATAAAGACAACAACATATCATAGAAGGAGTAAAAGCAAATACACACATCATGGATAAAATACGTCCTGTTAAAAATATTTCCTGTTTATAAATACTTAAAAAGTGTTGCTGTTTGGTTAAAAGGCGCTAAAGTGCATTAAAATACATTAGAATGCGTACCATCCTTGCCCCCAGCACTCTATAGCTCCTGCCAGAGGGGAGGGGGATAAACAGTTTATGTCCAGGGTGTTTGGGGTCTCTGAAGCCGATAACGGCTCCATCTCCATGATGGCTTTATGATGTTGCCAAAAAATAAAAAATCACAAGAAGTTGCTATTGTCTCTCTGAAAAGTCAGCATACAGCATGGCGTAACTATGCCCATATAGCATGTGATGTAATCACATGGTCAGGTGTAATTATCATTTTTAAGTGTTTCACCATATTTCACCATCAAATGGTGCTGTTTCACCACTTTTCAGTTGGTTTGGTTTCATCTGACAACATTGTCCAGTGGATTTTAATTCATGTCATTCTTTTTTTTGTGTATACAAACAGCCAGTCACCAGGTTCAGTTTGCCTAATGACTTCATGGCATCACACATTAAACGCTGATCTGCAGAAAACCTGTCTGAATGTCTATTGGGGATTGCGGAAGCGTACTGTGTACAGATCAGAGCTCATATGCAGGACTTCTCTCACCAGCGAAACCGACTCATATGGTGCTACAGGGCAATGAATGTGTCATGCACAAGATAAGTTTAATAGTCTCCAGATTCAGCTGAAAAGTTGCTTGGTGATTTTTTTTTTTTTATTTTTTTTTTAGTTGCCACTGCCAGATGTCCAAATGTCACTAAAATGTAGTGACAAAGTCACTAAATGGGCAAGACTGCAGTACAGTCACACAGCTGAAGTTCTGCTGTAAAAAATGATACCAAAGAAGTAAAAATAAAGACTTTTTATATGAAGGCCAAATCAAAAGTATTTAAAAAAAACACCTAAACTACACTTGGATTGCTAAGGGTTAAATTCAGTGTTTTCAAAGGATCTAAATCCCCCTAATCCTCACAGTCCTCTTTGTTTTTGTCAGGATGATCCTCCAGCCATGGACTTTGTAACCGCTGCAGCCAACCTGAGAATGCACATCTTCAGCATGAGCATGAAGAGTCAATTTGATGTCAAGTGTGAGTTGGCTTCATCTACATCTAGGCATGAGATTCGAGGACCGGTTCCATGTTCATCAATTCCATGGAATTGTTTGGCAGTTTATCGAACGATTCTCTTATTGATTCCCGCCAGCATTAATTGCATTACGTGACTTACCCAAATTACACACGCCCGATTCCAAGTATGACTGATTACGTGACGTAACTAAAGCCAGTTTCGCAAGTGCATTGCAATTATAAACAACAATGGCACCCACCATTTTACCAAAACAGATGGCAACTGGGTGAGTTGTAATCATTACAAAGTGAAGATAATGGTGTTGCAAGGGAACACGACGAACATGCAGAAACATTTGCACGAACAACATGTAATAATTTTAAACTAATGTTGTGTTTTTGACACACTTCGGGCTGATGAATCTGAACCCAGCAGCAGCATTTTGTGATACTTCTAAGTAAACAAACTTGATGGTAATTAAACTGTTCTCCTTTTCCCCCTAAATTAGAATCTATAAAGAATTCAATCGTTAAGCAGTGTCAATAATGGAATCGGAATCATAAAAATCTTATCAATTCCCATCGCTATCTACATCCATCAAGACTGTTCTTCTGGTTTATTCCTTAATCTATATCTAGAATGTTCTTCTGTTCTATGGTTTATTTGAAGAACATCTGCTCTGTTGGGTTAAACTCCTCTATTGTTTTAGCGATGGCAGGGAACATCATTCCAGCTATCGCTACGACTAATGCTGTCATCGCTGGACTGATTGTTCTGGAAGGACTGAAGATTCTGTCTGGAGAAGTGGAGTCCTGTCGCACGGTCAGTCCAACTAGCAATACTCACCCCAAATATAAACCATACTCACCCCAAATGTAACCCATACTCACTCAACAACCAATATTTCATTTTCAGATTTTCCTCAATAAATGTCCAAACCTGAGGAAGAAGCTGTTGGTGCCGTGTGTCCTGGACCCACCCAGTGCTAACTGCTACGTATGTGCTAGCAAACCTGAGGTCACTGTAAAGGTCAACGTCCACAAAACCATGGTGGTGGTTCTGCAAGACAGAGTAAGACCTAACTGGGTTAACTGGTTTAATAGGATTGCGTAGAAGTTTAACTGGGTTAACTAGTTTCATTTGTATGTTCAGATCCTTAAAGAACGTTTTGGAATGGTGGCTCCAGATGTTCAAATTGAAGATGGAAAAGGAACCATCCTCATCTCCTCAGAAGAAGGAGAAACTGAAGGTAATCTTATTTATTTGTTTATATAATTATTTCTCATTCTCATCTCATTCTGTGTGAGTTAGGGTTAAGGGATAGGATTATGGTTAGGGGTAGTAGAGATAGAAGGTAACTTTTATTTATTTAAATGTTCTGTGTGAGGTTTTTTGTGTTTTTTAGATGTAGAAATGATGTGAATACAACTGGAGAAATGATGGAAGTGTTAATGAGAGGCAGATAGTGATTGATACAGAGTTGTGGATTAAATGTCATTCAATATTAATTTCTAATCTATACTGCAAATACTATACTATACTGTGCAAAAATCGTGCCATCATTGGATTAATTTACCACCCTGTTTACTGCAACTCACAATTTAGTTTGTTACAATTGGCAGAGACACACCACCAATCAGTGTCTGCTCTATTTAGAGTTCACTTTTTAGTATAGCTGGAACCTCAGCAGAGGCAATAACAAAAATCTAGTCTCCGTTACCATGGTAACGGGTCCTTTTGCGTCATGTTCCCTTACTAGTGGAAACGCAGCATAAATGGATCCAGTTTGTTTATTTAAATCCATGAGTTCAGATTAAGCAGATTCAGTTTTTATTTAAATCTTTTCATTTACATTAAACAGATACACAGGGTTCCCATGGAGTCTTAAAAAGTCTAAAATCCTTAAGCTTTTCATTCATATTTTCATCCCAGGTCTAAAATTAAATTTACCAAGTCTTAATTTTTTTTTTACCTCTCGTCCGTCCATTCTGAGAGAAGTGTCTGAAGAAGAAAATAAGTGCCTGTTGCTGTTTCTATTGTCAGCTGCTGAAAAATTATTTGGTAGTTCAGTGTGTCCACTACCATGTGTCCACTACCACCTTTCATATTTTTGCATGTGGAGCAGTAGGTTAGTCAGACGGGATAGTGAAGACATGTTACTGAAATGGGTAAATGTCAGTTCGACAAGAAGTGGCTTAAAAGTAATGAATTCTCCAACTGGTTGGAAAAGGTACTCGGCATCAGGCACTCAGCTCATTGCAAAGTATGCAATAAAAAAAATCTACAGTTGGGGACTTTGGGTGCAACACTGCTTGTTTACGGTTTTCACCACTTTATTTTTCAGTTGCCAACGTTTTGGCACTAAGCCTTCATCAGAGCAGTTTTGTGTTCTTCCTCTACTGCATCTGCTGACAAACTTTCAAGTGTACGGGCCTTCGCAAAACATTGATTAATAATGAGGCCTTCTGTTGCGCTGTCACTGCATATTTTGCCATTGGATGTACGAACACATAGGAACAATGGGCAATCTTATACAAATACTAAATTCCTGAAAACATTTGCGCTGATTTAGGAGTGAAGTATGTGACCATATGGCAAAAACCACAGAGACAAATTTTGTTTTTATTCCAAGTAAATTTTGACATAATCTCAAATAGTCAGTTTGGTTTCTGTACTGTTAACTGCAGAGTCCAGTGTCCACCACTGGTGGACTCTTCCTCTACAGAAGAACTGGGACTGAAGAAGAGTATGTCTGCTACCTACTGGAAAAGAGTATTGGGGAGCTTTCACACTTCTCACACTATTTTATCACACACGTGTTCTATGCACTGCAACATCTCTTGATTTTGAGACTTTGTTGGATAGAGGATTAAAGGATGAAAATAGAAATTCATTTTTATCTAATTTTTAATTAGATTAGACGATCAGTACAAGAAAACCTCCTGCTTATTGTCTCAATAAAAAAAGCAATATTAGGTATCAGCCAAAATGTTCATATCGATGCATCCCTAGTTACTATGTCCTGTGCACAGTAAAAAATGTATATATATATCAGTTGCATTTGAATGCTGAAATGTTGTTGACAATGTAAGATGAAGATGTTTGTTTGTTTACAGTTTTGCAGGATGGTTTTGAGCAAGTATTAAATCCTGATTAAGAGGATAAAATGAATTACAAATGTTGTGTGCCATCCATTTTCCCGCCTCGGTTTCTGTCAAATAGTATTTTTCCAGATATGTGGCCGTTGCTGCATGTGTTTTATTGACTGCATTACTTCAATGTCATTGTTTTTATTTCTTATATTCCATAAATATAAGAAATTAGCATTTTTTTCATTTACAATGCAAAGTGACATGGTTTTGAGAATCAAATGTGATCGTCTTTTTATTAGAGAGGGTCTCAAACTTGGTCTAAAATTTTTAGCCATACCGGTCTAAAAAGTCGAAAATTTTACTTGGTTATTCTTGCAAGAACCCTGGATACAGTTTGTTTATTTCTTTACTCATAGCCAACAACAGTAAATTTCTGTCGGACTTTGGGATCCGTAACGGCAGCCGTCTGCAAGTCGACGACTTCCTCCAAGACTACACACTCCTTGTCAATGTCCTGCACACGTATGTATTCTGTCAACATGTTTAACTCATTGAGTGACAGCTCTTTTATAAAAGGGAACGTGCCTTGTTGCCAGCGTTTTGGAGCATTTTCAGTGAATTTTAAGACCAAGAAAATCTTGAGTGCAATATTACATAAACAGTGAAACTATGAAGAAAATGTTGATTCTTTCAGTGGAAAAAAAAAGTTTTATAGCATTTTGGGTTCTTTAGTAATCGGTAATAGAAAAGGGTGGTTTCAGCATGAGCACCTGTTACTGACCAAACAGAGAAAATAAGAGAGAAAAATTTTAGTGTCCAGCAGAACTGTGACTAACACCAATATTTGTGGTTTTAGTAAAAAAAAAAAAAAAAAACAACCCTCAAACATCTGAAGTTACTTACATCTATGAAGCAACAAAAACACTGAAAAAATGAAAATAGAACATACAATAATGAATGAATTCAGAATGTTTCACTGTTCTGCTGATCATTGTATGAGGCATGGGGGGGGGTTGTTATTCGAAGATGATGAAACAAATTAAATGAGAAAAAGACGCAATTCTTTCACCGGTCAAGATCTGATCTAGATCTGATCCTACTGATGATAGTCATGGCTGATGGTCACCCAAAGACCAGCTCATCTGACCCACCGGGGTCAGTCGGACAGGGACTGTGAAATTACAGCCACGATGCTCACCATTCAGCCCACTTTGATTCTCTCCAGCTGATTACATAATGTTCCCTCTTTTGATGGAGTCTTTTTCTCTTGTTCATTGATTTAATAATAATAATAATGGATTAGATTTTATATAGCGCTTTTCAAGGCACCCAAAGCGCTTCACATTAGTGTTCCATTATTCATTCACTCTCACATGCTCCCTCTGGTGGTGGTAAACTACACATATAGTCACAGTTGCCCTGGGGCAGACTGACAGAAGCGTGGCTGCCATTTCGCGCCTACGGCCCCTCTGACCACCACCCAACATTCATACTCATTCATACACCAGTGTGAGTGACACTGGAGGCAAGGAGGGTAAAGTGTCTTGCCCAAGGACACAACGGACTGACTAGGACGGAGCGGGAATCAAACCGCCAACCCTTCGGTCAATGGACGACCCGCTCTCCCAACTGAGCCATGGCCGTCCCAAGATTAGTGGCCGTTTAGTGTTCTTATTTTTTGTCTTTTTTTTTTGTCTGCATTTGTTCTCATTGTTTAACACCATAGAGAGGGAGTCAACATTGTTTGAGATCAATGCATTTTTTAGTCTTACAGCCAAATATTTTAATATTTAGTGCATGTGTGTGACCATCACTGGTCCTCCCTGAAAGCTGAGCAAACATCCTTTATTAGAACTCTCTATTATAAGCCAGGGAGGGCAGTGCTACACCTCAGTGATGTGTGGGGGAAACAAAGACTGGACAGGTGTTTTAGTGTTTATTTAGTGTTCTTTTTCTCTGAACTGCTCCAACACATTCTCTGTTCTAGTGCAAACTGCGTCAACATTTCTGGGTTCATTTTTTTCCCCTCAATCTTCTCTCTCATTCTTCCACTTCCTGCTGCACCATCCCCGCTTACTGATCCAGTTAGTCATTCCTTTTAATACATCAAGGAATCTTGAGACGAGGGACAAAATGGGTTTTTAATTTCTAAAAAAAAATATTAATCTCAATAACAGATGTATATTCAGCAATATAAAAAATACAAATTCATTGAGGAAATGCAATGTTTTCGTTGAGATAATCTGAGACAACGTAATAGTTTGTTTTTAAAAACAAATTTAAATGGAAAAATCTTTGAAAATCTTGAGCTGATCCAGTATCATGGCATGAATTGCAAGACCTGGCAACAACAAATTGAAAAGTTCTTCATCTATGAAGGCCATGACTTCTGCAAAGAGCTGATAGATTTCCCTGAAGCAGCTTGTACGTACTGGTGATGATTGGTGTTTGACTGTGATTTCAGCAAATGGCTGACATCCTGGCTCCAATGTAACGTGTACTTTATTGTAATTGGCTTACTTCTTGCATAATGAAGTCTCTCGCTGTCTCGCTCTGTCTACATTCATTCAAAATGAAATGCACAGGAGATATGTTAATAACATTAGATAACAATATTAATGTATAAAATTGATTTCAATCTGTAAATAATACAGTCAAGTCCAATTTCCAACTCTATAAGACAAAATTATGGAGTTGACGCCTGATGGAGTTTTTAATCATAACATGTTTTCTTTGCAGAAGCCATCTTGTTTTTCACCAGCTGTTTGTAGCTTCCAAAATAAAGTTAGATTAAACTTTTATTTCTCAATAAAATCACATAAACGTTGAATTTCATTGACCATGGTGTTGACACTCTATGGTTGTGACATAGGTGGTTTTGTAAAATAAGATAATTATGGACAAATATGTTAAATATTAACTTGCCATATATTAACTTGACATGACCGATAAAGAGTCCCAACACGTGGAGGAGAGCGCAAGTTGCCGTGAGGGTGAGGACGAAGCTGACCACAGCACTGAAAGTGCAGCAGGCATCAGCAGTCATTAACTGGAACTTCACAACATCTAAATGTGATTTATATGACATGATCATATAATTATATATACAATAGGAATTATAATTATAGTAATTTATCTAGCTCTAAAACTTACATTACCTAATCATACAATAGTTACTTTCGCTATTACATGTCAGTGTTTTATACATGTCATTTTATTATATTGTTGTTTTTCTATTTTCCACATTCAACAATGTTATTTTAATTTAAATTTGGAGGCATATGTTTGTTAGCTGTGGCAGCATTTGATTAATATTGAGATTAGGCTTAATAGATTAATAAAGATTTGAAGACATTTGAAGCACAGCTTCATTATTATCCTATTGTGTTATCATTCAACTACCCATGTCTCCACATTCAACGTTAGGCCTATTTTAAGGTAATATTTGTATGAGTATTGCCCACTTGTATCGATGATATTTGATTAATATTGATAAACTAGAATAACATTCATTTGACAAGCTGGACAATTCATATATTTGTGTTGATTATGTATGTCAGCGTAACACTACCCCCCCCCCCGTTCCAAATTTCAGCCAACCTCATCTGGTCCACCCTAGTTTCACGAATATAATACGGCAATGGCACTCAATGAGTTAAACACATGTTCAAACCAGTATAAACATGTATTTTTTTGTGTCTCTCCATATTGAAAATGTGTACATACATGTTGTCTGACAGTGAAGAACTGGACAGGGAGGTGGAATTTGAGGTGGTGGGCGAGGCTCCAGACAAAGCCCCACCTCCTCAGAATAACCAGGATGATCTCAACAGTATCACCAACGGCAACAAGGACTCCGCCCAGCCTTCAACATCCTCTAAAGGTAAAATTATACTTGTACAAATAATGTGTGTATGTGTATCTATATATCATCTATCATCTGTCATCTGTCTATCATCTGTCATCTATCTACAATCTCTCTCTATCTCTCTCGTCCGATTAACAGAATTAATCTCCAAACCCCCCCTCCCAATGGTTTTTTTCAGCAGCATGAAAAATGTTTTACTCATCAGTTAACTTACAAATTAAACCCAAAACACAGTAATTAGACATATGTTAGACTCAAAATTAACACTGATTGTTACTGATAGAGGTTAGACTCCTTTACTATTTGAATAGGGTTTACACTTGTTGTTGTGAGTGAAATTGACTATACGTTTTAATTTAATGCTTTCCAATGATGTCCAGTCACTTACGAGTCTGGAGTCTCCTGTTCATGTCCTACTAAATCTGTAAATTACTCAGAGCAGGCCATCCTGCATTTCCACATAGCTTATTACCCTAATCAAATTTTTTTATTATTATTTTCCAATTTTATACTAAAATCAGATTAATCCATATCCGTCAGGCAATATTTTCACTTTGGACTTTTTTGTTCCCAAACGGAAACTTGGTTTCATGGCTATACACATATAGACTCCCCCACAAATAGGGCACGGACATTAGACGATACATGTAACAGAGGAAGATGGAGAAAACACTAAATAAACCATGAAACGGTGCAAAAAACAGGAGGGATATCAAAGACATTGCGAGAGTACTTAGCAGGGTCAGCTATTACTGCTGGCATGAAGCTCTTCCCCAGATGGGCCTTCTGCAGTGTAAAGTTCTGGGTGACTGTGGCTAGTTGGTAGAGTGGGTCATCCAATGACCAAAGGGTTGGCAGCTTGCGTCCCGGCTCTGGCTGTCCACATGTCGAAGTGTCCTTGGGAAAGACACTGAACCCTGACTTAGGCTCCCAGTAGGACTGACAGAACCCTAGAAACCTACTGATGTATGAGTGTGTGTGTGAATGGGTGAATGTGAGGCTAATGTAAAGCGCCTTGAGCACCATGAAGGTGGAGAAGTGCTATATAAGTGCAGTCCATTTACCAAAGTTCTATATCTGAATCCTGAAGGCAGTGGAGTTAGATGTTCTTTGAGTGGGTGTGTGGAATGCTGTTCTACTGCTGATGTACTTGTCTAGTTCTGTTAGGTTGGGTGTGGGTAAACTAATGAGTTTGGCAGCGGTGGAGGTGATGTGGGTGAGTTTGATCTGGTTTTTGACAGAATGCATGTACTAGAAGTAGGTCGCACAGTACAGACGGGTGGGTTGGATGATGGATTGGTAAAGGGCCAGAGGAAGGTGTGGAGAGATGTGGTCAGTCTCTGATTGCTGTGTTAGTGGATTTTTGTGAGATGATTTTTGTTGTCAAGGGTGATTCCCAGGTATTGGAAGCTGTCAATGTCAACTATTTCTACTGTCGAGGTGATGATAGTGATAGAATACTGGGGGAGGGAGAGTTGATTATCATTCTTGTATTTTGATGACATTGACACAGTGGTGCAACACCAACCACCACCTGTTTTATACTAGTCCAAGATGGAGGAGCTGTCAGAGGAGCGAGAGAATGGCGTTGTGGTCGTTGGTGTGTAGCAGGCATGTCCAAATTATCTATATAGAAAAAATCGTTTGGGGATTTTTTTTGTTTTACAATTTTTTTATCTATTTTTTTGTTTGTTTTTTCAAAAATCAACCCCCATACATCTGAGTGACGCATATAGTCGTCTACGGTCTTTACAAGGGGTAATCCCCCCCCCCATATTTAAATGATTCATTTTAAGCCATATGAAGGGGGGGTGGGGGGATTACTGCTTGTAAAGACCGTAGACGACTGTGTGAGTCACTCAGAATACCATGGAATACACAGAAATCACCCCAGTGAAGGCACACGGATGACAGCTAGTTTATTAGCGTATTAGCTTCAACAACACATCAGCGTTAAACAGTATTAACTTATGTGCAGATAAACAATACATTATGCTAATATCTATTCCAACTTTATTGTGTTTTTAATCTCACCTTGTGGTATTTACACACAGTAATAAACCAGGAGTATATGAATTAGAGATGAGAAAAAGAGGGTGAGATGAAGATCTCGGGACAATTACTTAGCAACAACACAGTGGCTAATTCTAAACATGGAGGTGGTGCGTTCAGGTCTGTCATAACATCTCTGGTGCGTTCAACAGCACAGGATATCTGAAAACTTAGAGAAAATTAGTTGTTCCTGAATAAATATAGTTAAACAAACGACAACAATTAAACTGTGGGCTTTCTAACAGAAGGGAAGAGCAGAGCTGGACATGTACACTTTGTTATGAAGGATGTTAATTTAAAGGCTCCCATTTGTGTTGTGTGCAGATAAATATAGCCTTTTACTTCCCAAAATCTGGTTCAAATATATTACTGCTAAATAAATCTTAACTGACTCACATATGATGCTAATTTTTGGGGGGAAATATGGCTCCTGATATGATCTGTAGGCATAATCATTCAGCTTTTTCACCTGGTCTGGTGTTAAAAAGGCAAGCGAAAAATCGGGAATATCGAAGAATTGCAATTTAAATCAACTTGGCACCCATAACATTGTTTTCCACAAAGGGCCAGTGTGGCTGCAGGTTTTTATTCCACCCAACCAGGAGTACAGGGTTAGACCAATCGACTCTCTGAAGACTGAGATCAGATGTCTGGTGTGCTGCTGCTTGGTTGGAACAAAAACCTGCAGCCACACTGGCCCCCTGGAAATAGTTTCAACATGCCTGGTGTATAGTGTGCACAGAAACTGGCTTAAAGTTGTCATTACGCTGAAAACCACTTTTCCACGCTGCTTTTGAAATCTGATGGGTCACCCCGACTTACCAACACAGGCTGCCTTTGAAAGTCGGTTGTCACCTCCACTGGCTGCACGTTGTCAGAACAAGCAATGGCACAAAGCCTAGCTGGATGCTACTTGGGTAAAGGTAAATGCATACACAGCTAAATGGGGGGTGTTTCAGAAACGCCTCGTGACTGCGTCATAGACATCTATGAGGACGTGCCGGTAAACTGTTGTTCGACGTCAAGTAATTTTTCTACCGTGCAAAAACAGCTGGAAACAAAGCAATCTGGATGTTTTTTTTAAATGGAACCAACACACAATGTATTCAATAACAATGGAGAACACAGTAATAATGAAATAACCATGGAATGGCCACTTTAAAGGGGACAAATCATGTCTATTTTCCACAAGTGAACACAGTTCCCTGGCGTCTCAGGGAACTGTCACATGCTTTGATCAAAGTACCACATTGATGCAGATACATCGGCCTCTTCAACCTGGAGAAACAGCCCTTTTCAAAACACTTGCTTTTAGTGCCTGTTGCTTTAACACAAATGAGCCACAGCTGACGCTGCCCCTCTCATCCATGTGCTACCAATAGAGGAAGAGGAGATGGATAGAAGAGGACAAAAGAATAGAACCTAAAAAAAGAAACAAAGACATCGATGAAATACAGTCAGGTGGAGAGAATCAAAGTGCTGAGTTTTACAGCCATGGTGCCGGTAGGTCCTGGTCTGTTAACAGAACTATTAATTTTACAGACTTCCAGTGAGCACCAAAATGCTGGTTGTTCACTTCTGCATCTTGTGTGTATAGATTTCAACCTATTATTGACCCAAGAGGTCAGGTGTCACTGGTCAATACCTAAAAACTAAAATGAACAATAACAGGAAAAAAACAGTGGATATAGAGCCTTAGTTACTATTATTGACAGATAGGAAATGTGGTATGGGCTTCAAAATTGCATCATGACCTTGAAAGGTCAAAATTAAGGTCACATGATTTTAAATGGTCATAACTAACATAACTAATCATTTATGATTGTTGACAGATAGGAAACTACATGCAGGCTCCAAAATGGCATCATGATCTTTGATTTTGAAAGGTCAAACCCATAGTTTCACGTTTTGAGAAGACGATGTCTATTAAGACATATGCAAGGGGATAGGATTTGTTGTGCCTGGCAACATTAGTTTTTTGTTTTTAATCTGTTGACCTTCCATGTTTCAGCTCAAGCAGACGATGATGACATCATGATTGTGGACTCCGATGAAGAAGGGGCATCATCCAGCGAGAAGGGGGCTTCATCCAGCGTGGCGGCAGCAGCAACACCTGCCGGCACCAAAAGGAAACACCCGGAAGCAGGAAGTGGAGAAACCTCTGTCAAACGACCACGGACCGACCAATCACGAGCAGTGGCCGATAATGATGACGACGACGACATCATTGCTCTGGACTAGCCACGCCCCCTCTGGATTAGCCACCTCGCCCCCCACCCATTTCAGTGTCTTTGAACGGTTGACAGTTGGAGTTGGAAAATTGACACAAATAAAAACTGCAGCATCTTGAACTGTTCACATTCAGTCACCCCCCAAGCCCACGATGGTTTTGTGCTTTCACCCCCCCCCCCCTCCCCACATGACGCTGTAAATAGGTTCAACTGTTTTTGAAAATCCACCTTTTTTGTTATTTTTCTTCCTGATAAAATGATGGAAAAAAAACATTTGTTGAGGTTTAAAAAAAAAAAAAAGTGGGTTTTTTGTATTTTTTATAAACTTCCTGTATTTGTCATGTGACACAGGTCACACTGTTTGGTGCTTTGTTGTCAACATACAAAAGAATGAATAAGACTTTAAACCAAAACGTTTCCTGGGTTTGTAACTAATGGCAAATATCCTAATGATATTTACACAGTTTTCCTGTATTAGTATCAACTTGTTGGGTTTGGCACATATTTGATTTACTGGCAGCTCAAGGAAAAGGAGGGAGGAGGAAGACGGAACAAAAGGGAAAGGAAAAAATCAAATAAAAACAAAGAAAAAAAGGGGAAACATGAGGGGCGGGGTTGGTGTCCATTTGTTCATATTTATTTTACTATCACTTTCTATTTTCTAGTTGTAATGAAAGATTTTCTGACATTAGTTTTCATTTGAAGGAGAAAAAAATCACGATGGGCTCCAAATATCAGCTCAGGCCTGCATCGGTCATTGGCTAAAGCTGATGGAAAGAAAATCAAAGTAGCCCCAAAAAGTCCAAAAGGACTAATGATGCATCATGTCTTTCACAAACCTAAATGCATAACCCCAAGCCCATTGACAGGGAGGGTAACCTGGTATCTTGCCCCGGATCTCAAGACCATAAGGGTGCACGAATGACCCAAAATTTTCTTGACCCCCCCCCCCTTTTTTTTTTTTTTTAATTTACTTACATTCAAATGAGCTTTAACTAAAAACATACATAATTAAAACTGGTTATTCTTTTGTAAATATAAGTGTTTTTCTTTTTTGCCCATCTTTGAAGAACATGGTTTGAACCTCTGTGGTGACCTGTATGCTTCAGGTACGTGTCCAGCAGCAGGGAATTCCATCTTTGTCTAATAGCATCTTTAGCTGACACAAACAACCATGGCTAATGGTCACAGGTTTGGTGTGCAGAAAAGGGAGGAAGACCACAGAGATGGAAGCGAATATATGAAAAAGTTTTTAAAAGCGGATCAAGAACAGACTGCAGCAGCATGGCTGGAGGAGGTATTGCTGGAGTCCAGTAATGGATGCTAAGTCAGTCGCTAACACTGGAAGAGTTTATGCCATGTTTCCACCTTAACCCTTCATACAGAGTGAATTTTGGGACCAAATTAAGCATATTCACAGGACAGTAATCCATGCATATTTGGGATATGCATGCATCTTTGGTTGCAGTTGAGCATAAAATGAATATTTGCAAACTAAAATGAGTCCATTTGTACTTATGTGTTTTATATTTGTCAGAATATGAATTGAAAAGTTACCAGTACACTGTCTTCAGTACGAATTGGAATTTTCAGATGGAAGAAAGTGGCCAAACTACACCTTACATCATGTCACAGGTGTTATTCACTGAACACAGGAAACATGGAATTCAAACCATTACCGCTTGGCGACAACTTCACTTCTATAATTTCTAGAAATTCAGTGACTTTTCTCACAGTGTGGTTCTGTTTATGGTAAAAACTGTATTTTGTGGATGATTGAAAACAGAGGGAAAATGACATGAGAGGCAGACTGACTTTAGAGTTTGCAAATATTTATTTTATGTTCAACTACAACCAAAAATGCTTGCATATCCCAAATATGCATGGATCACTTTCCTGTGAATACGCTTAATTTTGTCCCAAAAATCGCTCCGTACCTTCAATTTGGCTCCAGTGTCAGCAGCCCCGCCCAGCTGCAGTAAGTCCAAATTGAGCCAAGTTGAGTGGGAACTAGTGAAAATGAGGCATATGTGCTGCTGTACAAATGACCAGAGGGGGTGTTCAGAATAGCCCAGGCTGAAGGCAGAGGGGGCTCGGCTCCATAAATGGTGTTTGCTACTGTGTTGTCATGTCATTCGAAATTGTCCATTGTTGTTCTTGCAGAACATTTTGACAGCCCTGGGGGGGTGGCTCTAGTGGACGGGGCTCCAAGCAACTGCCTGGCTTACCTGTCCTTAGCTCTGCCCCTGCATGTGTATACTGTTGTGCATTTTCTAGTCCTTGCTAGTTACTGTAGCTCGAGGACACTATACCTTTAGTAAAATGAAAAGAATTAAAAACTACCTGTTGCTCTACCATGTCACAGGGCAGGTTTAACTATTTAACCATGTTGTCCATTGAGTATGAGCTTGGTTAAAGAGTCGATTTCAGTGACATTATTAATGACTTTGTAATCAAGAAAGCAACATGCACTTTGATTTCGTGAAGTTTGGTAGTTCCTCATTGTGAGTTGTTACATTGATGTTGTTAATCAATAGAGACAGCTGAAATATGTACTGCTAAACTAATATAAGCATTAGAATCAGAGGGCATTATATTACCTAGCAGATGATTGAAGTTTTTATGCAGCTTTTAATAAAGGCAGTTTTTAATGTGCTGCCTGATTTTTGACAAACTTCCCCAGACTCAACCACATCATCCCCATCTTTTTTTTTATTACACTGGCTTCCATTTCAACTTTCTATTGATTTTAAAATGTTAATGATTGTTTTTAAAGCTTTACATGGTCTGGCTCCTCCATATCTCTCTGAGATTTTTAACAGTCCAGTGCCCCAGCAGAGCACTCCGTTCATCCAAACTTTTGGAAGTCCCCAGGTCCTGGTACAAAGAGTGGGTGACTGTGCCTTTGCAGTCGCAGCACCTCACCTGTTGAACTCGCTCCCTCTAGACCTGAGAGTTCTTGGTAACCTGTCTGTTTTTAAGTCCAGGTTAAAAACCCACCTTTTTAGACTAGTTTTTAACCAGTAGTAATGTGCAACTTTTATGCTCAACTGGTGGTCTTTTTATCTATTTATCTGTGTGTAATTGTTTTATTGTCTTTTACATTTTTAAGTTATATTTGTTTTAATGGTTTTACCCTGTGTTTTACTTGTGATTTAGATGTGAAGAACTTTGATTTTATTTTGCAGTAAAGTGCTATATAAATAAACTCTCTTTGATTAATTGCAGTTTTTATGAGTAATTCATATTGTGATCATTCAATTTTTGTGTTCAATTTAATTGAAATTGGTTGTGAAGTTCTGATGTACTTCAGTTTTTGTCATTAAGGGTAATTTTCACATTTCTGTTGTGTAGTAGTTTGATTTAAACAAAGGCATATTTGGTAGAGGGTGGTAGTGGTGGGGCCACATGGTTCTTACTTGCCCCAGGCCCCAGCAAGTCTGTTGATGGCCCTGCATGACCCCACCTCGTGTCCCACTATCCATCATGAGTTCTGCAGGTGGTGTCATGACGCCTTCTTCCAGTATTCAGTTCTATGATCCACTTTAAATATAAATAAAGTCTGATAAAAGCTCATAAAGGTTAATAAAAGCTAATAAAGGTTAACAAAGGCAAATAGAAGCTAATAAAGGCTAACACGGCCTAATAAATGCTAATAAATCTAATAGAGGTTAATAAAGAATAGTAAGATCAATCAAGGCTAACAAAGGTTAATAAAGACTGATAAACATTAATAAACTAATTTCTATAATAATAAAGGGAAAAATATTTACCATAATAACACAAAGAATGTCCTTTCCTTCAGCCTCACCTTTTCACTACAACTAAGCTAACATTCGCACTCCATTAAGACATACAGGCTGTGCCCGAAATCACCCACTCACTCTCTACTCCCTACATAGGGAAATAAATGTAGTGCACTACATAGTGAACTCAATTGAAAACTTTTCAGACACTACTACGGCACTGTTTAATCACATCATCACCGTCAAACAATGAAAATGTAAATGTCATTTCTCACAAAATTAAAAGGCTTTTTTAAACTGTCTGTGCAATAAAATAAAAACAATTTAATAAACTTGGCTCACAATGGTTTTACTGTTATTAACTGTTAAGCAACTCTTGTCTTGCACCTGTCATTCAACAGGTAGACTTAACATTTACTGTTACTTAACAGCCATTCTTGGGCAGATCTCTCTTGAAAAAGAGTTCATTGATTTCAATGGGACAAACCTGGTTAAATAAAGGTTAAATAAAACAAAAATAAAGCAACTGGCCCTGTAGCTATGCTGCTATGCCGTCCAATCTCAATCTGTCCATGTTTCTTTTAACCATAAATCTCAGTAGATGCTAGATTGGACATATTTCTTCGTGGTGTGCTATCCAGGGAAGGAGAAATCAACCAAGGTAATCTTTTTATTCGTTTTATTCAGTTTTCTGCTGTCTAATTTGCCACTTTCAAACAAACCACAGGTATTTCATAGCACTAAATGAATGGCACAGAGGGCAGTAATGTGCAACCTTATGTACTTTTTATGTATTCATTTTTTTCTTTCATGTGAAGTGTTGTAGCCAATCTAAGCACAACTAGGATGGAATATAGTTTTCTAGGGTGCCAAGCAGGCAGTGCTGTGGTACCCTAGTGTATTTGTACTAATTTGTATTTATTATATTAATCTGAACCTGATTAGAGTACTACATTATTGTTTTTGTTTCCTGTACATCACCTTAAGAGTGGAAGGCCATGGCGATGCAAAGTGACATTAAAATAATAAAATGCAAGTGATAGATTATTGGCTGGCTGTCTGGCATTATTATTTGCAAAAGCCTCTACTACTGTTTGCAATGCAAGTGAAATAAGGGTTCAATGACTTGCAGCAGGTTTATTTCAGCCAGTTATATTTAAGAACTTCTGTTGAATTATATTATACAATCATTTATACACTAATAAATAAATGCCAAAGGAAACCTATTATGGCGATCTGTGTTTTTCTACATACATACAATGTTATAATGTCAGACGTTGACTGCAAACTTCAGCATAGTTACAAAACATGAGCTATACCATAATCCTGTAACGTGATTTCCTGCCACTCTAAACAGCTTGTTGCAAGATGTTCGTGAGATGTGTACAAAACCTGGCGTCAGGTTGAAGCATCCAATTGGGATGAATGCTCCAACAGCATGGAACCAGCCCCAAAACATGCCCATCCAGCATATAATGGTGGTTCCTCCCCAGCTCTGATGAAGGAGGTGGTCTTCTTCTCTGGATGGAGGTGCTTGCAGTGGGCAATTCCACAGCAGATGGTGTTTGCTATCACCTTCAGGACCTGGTCCTGGTGCCAGCGGTAGCATCCCTCACTCAAATTTCTTGGACAGCAGCTCAAGATATGCTCCATGGTCCCTTTCTTCTGGCACAGAGCACAAGCTGGAGACTCCACCCAGAAGAACAGGTTAGACAGGCTTGGCAGTACGCTGTAGACAGCCTGGATCAGAAATGTTAGTTGCTGGGGCTCGGCTTTCCACAGCTCAGACCAAGTGACCTTGTGCTCTGCTGCCTGCTCCCACTGCATCCAGGTTCCCTGCCCCTGCATTCCACTGATCATACTTGCCCACTCTTTCTCCACTGATGCTTGCACCTCTTCCTGGAGCAATGCTCTCCTGTCCTTTACCTCTGCCTTGTCGTAGTGAGGTGTTGTACTACTTACCCAGGCCTGCCCATTCCTGAGCCACTGCCCCAACCAGGGCCCTGTGCCACAACCGTGACTCAGCAACCTCCACCGCCTCTGCTGCCCACCATTCCCCCCCCATCCTAACTTCAGTCCCCGCTTGAGAGACTTTTGGGTCAGCTGACTCCCTGTATTGCAGCACCGCCTTAGTGCAGCTCATCTTGAATTCTTTATTCAGGCTGCTGATGGGAAGCTTCAGCATGTTGTTTGTCCTATACAGCTGACTCTCCTTTCAAAGCCCTCCACTGTAGAAATTGGGACTTTGTATACCAGGAGGGGCCAAAGAATCCTTGGGAGGATGTCACCAGGCCTTAAACTTGCCCAGTTGGCCCAACTAGCACAGCCTTCGTGCCAAGCCTCCAAGCTCCTGGTTAGTTGACTGGATGGCTGCCTTGTCCCTCAACCTGCAATCAAACACCTTCCCCAGGCTCTTCATTAGTTTGTCAGTGATGGATGGTATATTGCCGCTGCCAAGTGTGAAGTGGAAATTGTTGTTAACCTTTCCTTTCTTTGGCACAAGGGATCTGTATTTTGCAGGCTTGAAGATCACTGCTATGTATCTATCTATCTATGTATGTATCTATCAGTGATGCGTGGGTCGATGTATAAACAACCAACAACTGACCGCTTTTTTAACTACCCCGTCCACTAATATCTTTGTACAGAATGGACCCGACCCGCTTCTGGACCTGCATTTTTAAAGAGTAGTCAATGGTCTTTATGAACATCAAATGACATACCTGCATTTATTTCCGTGTTAAAATCTGATGTCATTGCTTGCGCGCAGCATCTAAACCAGGGGACAACAACCTGTAACACCCAAAGAGCCATTTGAACCTGGTTTCCACAGAAAAGAAAACACTGGGAGTCGCTCATCATCGTTAAAAATCTCAGCAAATGTGTCCCAAACCTTACTTTTTTGTTTGTATGTTCCCAGAGCTTCCACTCTCCCAACTTGACTTTCTCTCTTGCTCCCTCCATACCGTAGGATACCGATGTTGTACATCATCCTTACGGAAATTCAGTTCATAAAGCGCATTTACCAGGCTATTTTAATGTCTGTCAGAATGCCCACACAGTTTAATTGTTTGTTTGGTTGTTTAATTATATTTATTCAGGAATAACTCATTTTCTGTAAGTTTTCAAATATCCCATGCTGCTGAATGCACCGGTGATGTTATGACTGTTAAGAACATACCTCCATGTTGTTGCCAAGTAAATGAGCCAAGATCGCCATCTTGCCTTCTTTTTTCTCTTTATTCATATATTCCTGGTTTATTACTGTGTCTAAATGCCACAAGGTGAGATGAATAACAGTACAGTTTGGATAGATATTGTTCTGTGATGACATGACTTTCAATGTTATTTAAGATGCTTCCTCAATTAATCTGTGGTATGCCATGTTTGCTCAAAACGTAAACTAAACACAAAGCTAGACTGGGACAGTAAGTTTCCACCATGAAACCCAAATGAGCGGTAGATGAGTTGTGTCTGACAGACTGACTTAAAATGACTTGACGGGTGGACTTTGGCAAAAAGAGTTTATGCAGTACTGCAGGCTGGTGGCAATCATTATGGTTTTTTAGCAGCAGAATTTACTGAAATAACGAATATTATCTCTACGTGTGATGATTTAAAACTAGCTTCTAACATAATATTCAGACAAGATAGAATCTAACATTTTTTTTTTTAATTCACATCGTCTCATCTTTAGACATCAGTTAGGTCAACGCCTATGGCTCGATCACGACACCTTTTGTCATCATATGATGCCATATCAAAACTTGGCGGAGGTCTGCTGTCTCAGACTGCCTTGTTTATAGTTTAATTCTATTACTGTCAAAATGTCATCTTCATAAGTGTAGATTCTCTACTCAAAGCCATCCTTTTTTTAATTTTTGTGAAGGAACTCAAACAATATTTTATACCAATACAAGACTGTAAAAGCAGAACACTGTTCAAACCACTGGACTGTCTGTTTTTGCCCGACCCTGTTCTACACTTATTTGTTCTGTTCATCTTTGTTTTAGACTGAACAACTGTCAATAAAGGTTACTTAAAAAATCAAATAAAATTTTTTTTTAATTTTTTTCATTAATTCCAATCCCTGTGGGACTTGTGTCTAGAGTTCTGGACAGAGTCTCTCTCCAGGACTCGAGTTGTGTCCAGAACCACTTGTTTTATGTGTTTGATGGTTAAAACCCTCAGTTTAATTTAGACATTTGAGCAGTTGATCCTGTGGACTGGATTAGACCACAGGATTTTTTTGGGTCCACTTCTATGTGTCTTTGATTAAATTAAATTAAATTAAATTAAATTTAATTAAATTTAATTAAATTTAATTAAATTTAATTTAATTTAACTTAATTTAATTTAATTTAATTTAATTTAATTTAATTTAATTTAATTTAATTTAATTTAATTTAATTTAATTTAATTTAATTTAATTTAATTTAATTTAATTTAATTTTATTTAATTTAATTTAATTAAATGTAATTAAATTTAATTAAATTTAATTTAATATTTTTATTGAACCGTTTCTCTATATTTTTCTTTAATTATTTTGTATTGAACCGCTTCCGTTTTTTAATTTTTATTGTATTTTCCGTGGGTTTTTTTTTTTTTTTTTTTGTATTGTAGGTCTGGCTCCAGGTGCCTTTGGATCGTTTCCATCAACGTCATCATCATCCACCCCCCCAGCGGTGGACTCTGATTGGTGCACGTGCAGCCCCTGGTTGTGGTCGGGGTCCTGTGATTGGTGCACGCGCAGCCCGTTCTTCCCTCTGATAAACACAGAACTGGGCTGAATGTGAACGGTTACCGACGGATGTTTTCCGGGACCAAAGGACATCTTTTAACCAGGCCAAGGACTTCATTTAACCAGGCCAAGGACTTCATTTAAGTGGGTCAAAGACTTCATTTAACTGGGACAAAGCCTCAGTATCTTCAGTCGTATACACTGGGACTCCGCCTCCGGCTCCTTCCGCCTCCTGTACGCGGACACAGACACACACTGGCGGCCTTGAGCTGACACTGGAAACGCTCTACCCGCCGAAGCACCAGACACAAGCAAAGAACAAAACCTTCTAGAACCGAACAGAACTTCCACAACATTCTGTGTGTCCGGACAGAACCTTGAGGGAACCATGACCCTGTGGTCAGTGCTCAGGCCGGTGGCAGTGCAGCTCCAGCGTCAGCTCGGTGGACCCTTCGCCGCTTGCAGCCACCGGACCGGTTACCGAACTGGACACCGGATCAGTCCGGTCCGGAGATGCAACCTGACGGCATGTTCCAGCAAGTTCGTTCTGTCACAGAGTAAGTCTATGTGCACAGGACTGATCCTGCAGGTCCGGTCTTACCCGACACTCCCTTCATTCTGTCAGTGTGTCTGTCAAACGGTGTTATTATGGGAAGAACAGTTTACTTTGGTCACCAGAACATCATCTGGAGTGTTTTTTTTTTTTCAGTGATGGAAAAAGACTTTCATAGAAAAAAAGAAATATAATTCTGATTATTAGAAAGTCCAAACTGTCTGATAAAGAAAGTCACAATATCACATAAAAAGTAAAAAAAAATAAATAAATTAATAAATTAATAAAAAATAATAATAAAAAATAATAATAAAAAAAATAAATAATAAAAAAAAAATAAATAAAAAAAATAAATATATATATATATATATATATATATATATATATATATATATATATATATATATAGTGCTACAGCGAAAAGAGTTGTTTGCTGGTTATGAACCTTAACACAACAGCTGCTAAATGTATGAAGAGTTAATGCTGTGGAAGTGGTTTGAATTCAGGTTTTACACAGACCAATGGTCAAATTGAAGGATCTAAATAATGACTTTAAATGGCAACTATAGTATTATATTAATAATAAAAATAATTATGTTCCTCCTTTTTTAATGTTAAGAATAATAATATA
Organism: Siphamia tubifer; assembly: GCA_020466265.1. NCBI lineage: Eukaryota > Metazoa > Chordata > Actinopteri > Kurtiformes > Apogonidae > Siphamia > Siphamia tubifer. The sequence continues at coordinate 39,696,136 of CM035788.1, forward strand.
ATAATAATAATGTTTATCCTACTTTAATGTGTGTGTATATCTATATTATATTACTAATATTATATTAGTAGTATAATATTACATGATGGCTTTAAATCTAAAACATTTTTCTGTTTTAGTTTAAAGATATTGCATGTCAGATGTTAAGGGACTGAAAATCGATTTTCCCTTCTTTATTTAAATGGGTCTAAATGTGGCCCTGGTCCAGCTCAGACCACATGGGTCAGTTAGTCCTGGTCTAAATCCTGCCATTGTGGTTGAAACACCATCAGCTCATGTTGACTTGTGGACATGTGAAAACTGCACACACAGCAGCAGGGAAAAGGAGGAACTGGAATTGGGACTAGATCTGGACTCCACCTCTCTGTGGGTGAAGCTTACTCTGCTCCATGTTTTGTAGTCATCCACTCACAACCGGATCTGGGCCATTTGATGAGGTTTGACCTAAAATCACAGTTTGCATGGAGACTAACCCTAACCTTTACTAGCCTTAATTAAATTTAACTAATCTTAACCTTAAAGGTGTCATTCCATGGTTATTTCATTAATATTGCTGTGTTCTCCATTGTTATTAAATACATTGTGTGTTGGCTCTATTTTTTTTTTTTTTTAATGTCTGGAATTCTTTTTTTCCAGCTGTTTTTGCACGGTAGAAAAATGAATTTAGGGCAAACAACAGATTACTGGTATTTCCGCATACATGTCTGACACGGTCACGAGGCATCTCTGATTGGCTCAGAATGCGTAAAGGAACACTCCCCCCCTCCCCTCTCATTCTTTGTGTGTTTTACCTTTACCCAAGTAGCATCCAGCTATGTTTCGTGCCGTCACTTGTTCTGAAAACGTGCAGGGAAAAAAAAAAACAAAGCTTCATTTCCACAGAGAGCACATGAACCAGTTTGATCCGCCATTTTTGCCCAGTTTCTGCAGCAGCGACTGTGGCACCGTCTTCTCTTGTAGATGCTAATGCTCATGCTACTTCAGAATCGCTACAATGGGGGACCCCACATGGGTGATGCTAAAGTGGGAAAGACGGACAAAGACGGCCCGGCCTTGACAGTGGTTTGTCACCTCCACTGGCTGCATACCGCATTCACAGAAAACAACAATAGGAATGAGAGACCCAGAAAAAGCCGGTCTGTCTGACGTCAGATGGACTTTTGCGTCACCCATGTGGGGTTAAACCCGTCCCCCATTGCAGTAAATCTGAAGTAGCATTAGCATTAGCATCTACAAGCGGATCAAACTGATTCATGTGCTCTTTGTGGAAATAAAGCCTGTTTTTTTTTTTCTGCACATTTTCAGAACAAGCGATGGCATGAAACCTAGCTGGGTGTTACTCTGGTAAATATAAACACACATAGAGAGTGAGAGGGGAGGGGGGAGTATTCCTTCATGCATTCTGAGCCAATCAGAGACGCGTCATGAAGATGTATGCGGAAGTACCTCCAGTCATTTTTCTACCGTGCAAAAACTGCTGGAAACAAAGCAATCTGGATGTTTTTTTTAAAAATAGAACCAATACACAATGTATTCAAAAGCAATGGAGAATATAGCAATATTAATGAAATAACCAGTGGAATGACAGCTTTAACTTTAACTAACCTTGAACCTATTGTGTCTGAGAAACACAAAGTGCTTTCCTTTTTTATGCTAAAACCATAGGCGTCATTTTCACCGGGGATGCTGGGGACATGTCCCCACCACTTTATATGATGAACAATTTTGTCCCCCCCACTTTTAAAATGTTTATCAATTCATTACTTCTCGGAAAAAATAGTTGAAGTCCAACTCCTGGTATTGTCTGTTAAAAGCTTTCCTTTTCTTGGAAGTTGGAGGCTCTCCTGTCTCTTCAGTGGCCTTTTCCTCTTTGAAAAGAATCTTTCCAAATACATCTGTTTTTTTACTTATTTTGCTAACATGTGGGTTACATTTTTGGCATTCATGTGACAGAAGCGGTGTTTCCATTAGTTTTTCGCAAAACAATATCGATATTCCTCAAATTTCGACAAAGTATATTTGTGCTTTGACGGTTGTTCTCGGCAGGGGTGTCGTAACTTTCGTGAAATATCATCCCACGACATTTCACTGCTGTCACCTTCGGAGCTTCAAATCACTTGACACGCAATATCACCTGGATATTAGCATGAATTAATCTGCTAATTCTCTCATCACTAAAAGTCCCTGGCAAACCTTTTGAAGACCCTAACATGTAAAACAAACCACCTGTCTCACATTATAAGGGTCTCTACATGTGGTCCGTACGTTGTCAGACCGAAATATTAAGTGGAAATATGCTTTAGATGTGTTTAAATGACAATCGCAATTCAGCATGTAATAGCATTAGCATGAATGAATCGGCTAATTCTCTCATCAGTAAGTCACTGGCGAACTATTTAAAGTCACTAACAAGTAAAACAAACCACCTGTCTCACATTATAAGGGTCTGTACATGTGGTCCCTACATTGTCAGATCGAAATATTAAGTGTAAATGTACTCTGCACTTAACAACAAATTATAAACAGTCAATAGTTGTCATGGTTACAGTGACTCTGCCTGTCATTTTCACTCCGAGAGAAGTGGTCATGTGACTATGTAGTCACATCCTGTGACATATATGGCGGAAAAAGTGTTTCCATTGCACTTTTGCGATATATTACAATATCGAAACTTCTGAAAAACCACCTCATGAAAGTGTGAAAACTTTTTTTTTTTTTTCGATATTTGAGTGTTTTTTTTTTTTTTGAAATTCAGGTGTTTCCATTACCAGTTTTTATAGCGATATTTATATTTTGCGAATTTCCAAGGGTAATGGAAAAGCTAATGATGTAACCAACAGAATCCGGTCGTTTTTCAAAATAAAAGATTGTTCAGACTCGGAGAAATAATTAAGTAATTATTAGGCGGCCGGCGGCCCGGTACCAATTGATCCACGGACCGGTACCGGTCCGCGGCCCGGGGGTTGGGGACCCCTGCCTTACGTCATACATATACATACATAGTCGTACCCAGCACTTTTCAGACCATATTCAAGTTTATGTTTATTGTCCCCAGCACTTAAAAAATCAAACTGACGCCCCTGGCTAAAACCTTGTGTTCTTCTTTCATTTCTAAACTTTATTGCTGTAATGAAACACAGTTTTAGATGTTTGTAGTTTAATCTACACCTCATGATAAAAAAGGAAAAAATAATCCTCACTATACATATTGCTGTAAATATGTATTTTATGTTTGGTGCTGAGGTGGAAATTACCTTTAAAAGTCCTTGAATTTGACCTTGTGCATGAAAACTGTTACATCTAACAGTTTATAAAACGACCACGAACTAACAAATTGATGTTATTAATATTTTAAACTGCGACTTATTTTTACTAGTATTTTACTGTATTTATATTCATATTTAATATATATATATATATATATATATATATATATATATATATATATATATATATATATATATATATATATATATATTCTTATGTTCTATTCTAACCACAGAAGCTCAATAAAGGAACAAATGTAATGAAAAAAACATGAAACTCTTAACAGGACTGAAGAGTCCTGATGGTCACATTGTGTCTGAGTTTAAGGAAATTTCATTGTTCACATTGGAACTGAAGCATGAAGAGTCACCCAAACTAGTCCAACCAGATCTAAAACCACTAACCACACCCACAAAATCTGGACTACTAACCACACCCACCAAAACGTGGCCACTAACCACACCCACAAAACCTGGACTGTACATATAATAAAATGCATATAATGCCATTTTTTTCATATATTGCAATTTTGTTTTGTTTCTTTAGAATACCATTGTTTTTAATTTATTTTTCATTTGCTGCCATGAATTGGACTGGTTAGCATTGTGCTTTCATTGTGGAAATATTTAACAAAACAAACAAATGTGTAACTGCAACACAATGAGCGTTCCGTTTGTACTTCAATCTTGGTAGACATGCAAACGGAACGCTTGTTGTGTTGCAGTTACAGATTTGTTTGTTTTGATAAATATTTCCACAATGAAAACGCGATGCTCACCAGTCCAATTCATGGCAGCAAATGATAAAGAAATGAAAAACAATGGCATTATAAAGAAACAAAACAAAATTGCATTATATGAAAAATGGCAATATGTGGCATTATGTTTCTTTACTTCATTTACATTTTATTAAACAAATGTGTCAGATAATTTTGCCTGACCCTGTAAAATTCAAATCATTGTATTATATGAGTCCAAAGGCTTCAATTATCTGTAGAGTTTTGATTTCCTTTTTGTTTTTAGGTCCTTTTAATATGTCAAATTTAATTCATGGTGCTCTTACATTCTGCTTTTTTATATGATATTTTCCGAATAGTTAAAATAACATAATAGATTCAAATAACAGATTCAATACAAAAATGTCTTTATTTTCCCTTTCTTTTTCAACATTAAGGAGCGCTACCTGGACTCAGAATAAGTCATAATAATTAGAGGTGCTCTTTGGATGGGAAAACCAAGAGTAAGACAAAAAAGAAAAAAATCCAAAGCACTCTCTTATAATTGAAAATTTAAAAAGCCTTTATTAAATTGGCTTTGTTAAAAAAAACTATGAAATCCTATTAAAAAAACAAAAAAAAAACAACGCGTTTCGGCATCAAAGCCTTCATCAGGGAATCAGACATAACACAAAGCAGGAAGAGGTATTTTTAAAAAAAAAAGTGTCAACCAATCACAAGCCTACATATTGCAGCGCTACTCAGGTAAAAAGTGTAGTATAAAAAACAGTGAAATATATAAAACCTCCACCAGGTGTCATCCTTAAAAAAGTCAATCAGACATAAATTACAATTTTACAGAATACAGGGTCTAAAAAAACAACAACAAACAAACAAGTTAAAAACAAGAAGAGAAGGACAACCACATAGAATAAAAAAACATCCAAAACAATCTTCATTAAAAGTCTACAATATAAATCAGAGGAAAATGCTAAAATCAAGGTCATCATTTAATCCTGGATACTTAGTAGCCTGTAATTTATCTATCCAAAAAGTCTCTCTGTGATCTAGTGCTCTCTGCCTAAGAGATAGTGGAATATGGTCAATACCAACAGCCCTGTAAAATAGATGGATCACTATTACGGTGTTCCATGTAGTGTCTTGTCTTGTAGGCGTCGTTTATTTCTTCCTATGTAGAACACTTTGCAACTGGGGCACTCCAACCTATAGATAACAAATGTGGTTTTACAGTTTATAAAATGATTTATACTCTGCTGTTTTAGAGAGACTGAATCCTGGAAAGTTTGGGCTTGTAGAATATTGGAACAGTGATTACCAGAGGGGAACCGTCAGGGCCTTCTAGGCCTTCAGAGAAGGCCTTAAAAAATCTGGACCAAAAGTATGAATAGCTTTATTTATTTATTTATTTATTTATCTATTTATGTATTAAATGCAATACATTAATACATTTCTCACGTGTTCCTCAGTTAAATTCACTGTCAAGTTCACACCAGCAATGAAAGGGTTACTGTCTGAAACACGCTGTCCAATCAAAACGTCTCAAACCGTCTCCCATGGAGGAGAGCGAGCTCGTTATTGGTTAGGACTTCACAAGTCAGGGAGAAGGCCCAAGCTATGTAGTTTGATGTGGAGAATGATGGGGGAATTGACCAATCAGGATTCGATTAAAAGTAGGCGGGACAAAAACAAAAGATTGTAGGCCTTCATGAAGTCCTAGCTGACAGAAATAAAGAAGACAGCGGGAAATTGGTGGAGTAGATGATAGAGTTTATTGTTGACAGTTGAATGGCGGCGAACGAGAGCGACGTTGTAGCTAGCTTGCTAGCATCGCCTTTTTCAAGACAATCTTTCTCAGAAAAGATGGACATTATAAAAAAGGGAAGACCAACGCCACAATTGAGATTAAACGAAACTTCGAAGACAGTGGAACGTCATTTCAAGACGGAAAATTACGAGAGATATACATGGATGACGGGCTGTCAAAAGACGAACCGGCTCTTCTGCTGGAGTTGTGTACTTTTTTCGACTGACAGGTCATCTACCTGGGCTTTGGCCCTGATGTCCATAGAAAAGGGACTTCTTTTGGAACTCAAGTCAAAGGACAAACTTTATGACGCTGCCATTGCCCACTTTACAAAGAAAGACCGACGCATGGATTTTGTTTTCATCTAGCCTAAGGTAGGATCCACCTTAATTGATGTTTGATTAGGGCTAAGAATGCATTCAGTTTGTACATATTGGAAGGGCTACACAAGTTATTATTTTCAACATTATTGTTTATGATGATATGCATATTTATTTCTGATTCAACAAGTATTGTGATTTATTATTATTATTATTATTGTATTATATTCGCTGTAAAAAAAAAGTAAGGGGGTGAATGAAAACGAAAAAAAATGGGGACTTTTATTTGATATGCCACGCGAAATGGAATATGTTCATCAAGTTAAAATATTGTCTTTGTATCCGACTTGGAGAGTTGCTCATTCGACGGGGCCTACATGTTCATTATTATTTGTGTGTTTGCTTTTTGTAGGCCTACGTTATTTGATAGTGCTGTTTAGCATACGTTTTCAAAGGTCACACGTTTTACGCAGACAATGTTGAGCAAGCATGATATGTGTTGGGGAAGTTGTGTCATATGGTCTGTTTGTTTACACATCCTGGCATCATTAATTAAACGATCAGTTATGTAACGTTTGTAAATCACGCTTCTGTGCCTTTTCTCTGTGATAATTCATGTTTTCATCAATATGAGAGCGGAGCTGAAGGCCCAGCCTTAGAGCTCACGGTTCGCCACTGGTGATTACAATGGTGACATTTAAAACAACCAATGGGCATCTGGGTCAAACAGGTTTGTGTAGAGTCTGGTTTCAGGTGACTGTGGACCAGTTTGTCATGTAAGGTAGGGCTTATTCTAAACCTAACAAGGGGAGAGTCAGGAAATATGTGTCTTAATGTTTCATCACTCTGAATGATTCCCTAATTCTTTCTGATGATCTGTTTAATTTGTTCTGCCTCAGTACTGTATCGAGTGACAAATATTAGTCTATCCTTTGGTTGTACAGCTGTCTTTCTACTCAGTAATGATGTTCTGTCCATGTATTTAGCCTGTGTATATGCTTTTTGGAGGGAACTGTTCTTATATCCCTGCTTTACAAACCTAGACATCATTTCTTAGACATTACTTTCAAACACATCATCTTAGTCACAGACATGCCTCACCCTTTGAAACTGTCCATAAGGCACATTGTCTTTGAGCCAAGTAGGATGGACACTTTTAGCATGTAAAAATAGTATTCCTGTCAGTTGGCTTTCTGTATACAGATGTATGTAAACAACCTTGTTCATCTTTTTTCTTTACTGTACTCCAACAACAGCCTAATGTTTGAATTAATACTATTCAGAAATGCATGAAATTCCATTAATTGGGTTTCTGAACCTGACCACGAAAAACAAAGATCATCAATGTAACGCCCATACCACACTATGTGCTTTAAAAACCCATTTTGGTCAATATTTAAAACAACATCTTCCTCCCATTTGCCCAAGAACAGGCCAGCATATGAGGCACCAAAACATTCCATAGCACATCCTTTGGTCTGTTTGAAGACCTTATCCTGGAAAATAAAGTTGTTATTATTAAGGGTCCATTCTGTCAGGGAAAGTAAAAAGTCAGTTGGTGGCATATCAGTTACAGGACGTCTACTTAAGAAGTGTGAGAGAGCATCCAGACCCTGTTGATGTACAACGTTAGTATACAATGCTTCCACATCCATTATCACAAGGAAAGTATCACAGTCAGTATTCTGCAGTTCTTCCAGTCTGTTTAAAACATCTGTTGTGTCTTGTAGATAAGCAGGAAGTGAAGACAAAAAAAGGCTTAATGAAATAGTCAATGTACTTTGATACTGGTTCAGTGAGACTTTCATTTCCAGAAATCACAGGCCTACCAGGGGGGTTCCAGTATAAGTGTCTGTGTTGGATTAGAAACTAATGGTTGGTAAAACTCTGTGTCGTTCAATTGATGCAAAGCTTCTTTCACATACATATCCTTTCCCCATACAACCACAGCACCTCCCTTATCTGCCTTTTTAATTATAATTTCATCATTGCTGGACAGAGCATCCAATGCTGTTCTCTCTTTGTGGGTAAGGTTGCTTTGCTTATAAGACCTCTTGTTATTAAAAAGATTGTCAATATCACAGTTAACTTTTTTTGGCAAACATATGTAATTCTGCATTATGAACTCGTGGGCAAAACGTAGATTTGGGCCTAAAATGACCACCACTAATAAAAGAATCAGACTGACCTGTAGAATTTGCTGATGTTGTGGCATTTTGTTTGTACCATGTCCTGAGATGTAGATTCCTGTAGAATCAAAACAGGTCAATCTTAGTATTAAATTGCTTGGCTGAGTGAGAATCATAAAGCATGATGTATTTAATATTTAGGGAAATACTGATTCTCATTTGATCTTTAACAAAAGTTTCCATGCTCTCACTGCTCTGGTTCAATTCCTTTTATTTGACTGTTCTTACAAATACTGTTTATGTTGATAAGATTTTTTGATTAATAAAATCATTAATGTCATTTTCTGTGTTCTCTTTTTATTTGAAAAACTATTGAAAAGTATCAGAATACATGTTGGTACTGGTATCAAAATATCGGTATTGTGACAACACTTAACTGGATGATGACTGTGCTAGAGTGAGTCATTTTAATCCTGACTACAAAGATTAGTAATTAGTAATTAACTGGTGCATGTGAATTCCTCTGCTAGTGACGTGACATGTGATGCTAGCTTAATAATAATAATAATAATAATAATAATAGGTTAATAAGTTGTTGCAGAGATGCGTCTCACAGTTTGTGCCTTTGTCAGGCTGGTTCATGAAGTCATTGGTTAAATTGTGATGCTATGGTTCAATCGCATATGTCTCTGGTTGTAATTAAATTTTTATTCTTCTTAAAGTACTGATTTGAATACCATTTCGGAACCAACACAGTTTTGAAAGTACCAATTTGTTATCGAATGAAACCCTTTCAGTACCCAACCCTAGTTCTGACACAGGATTTGACCTTTGACCCTTTGTCAGAAGAGGATTCGGGTCTGTTTACACATACTCATCACTTTCATATCACACAAATTGTACTTGCCTGCGTAACCACACCAACGTCACTCAGAGTAGCCTCTTATTTATTTTTTGCGAAAAAAATATAGGGTTACAATTGGGTTAGGTTAGAACTGGGTTAGGCTTAACCTGGGTTAGGGTTAGTCTGGGTTTGGGTTCAAACGGACTGTGGGTCTGAGCTCCACAGGTCCATGGTCAGACACACATCCCCCCCCTGCTGTGTGTGTGTGCGCGTGGGGGTCACATTCCATTTCGGTAAGGCCAGCCCACTTCTCTGTCTTATTTTGTAATTTCCTTTAAGGAAAAAGTGAGCAGGGGGATTAAGAGGAAGTGAAGTGTTGGGGTTAGTGTGATTTTTTTATTCAGTTCATTTAAGGAGGACCGAGGACCAGCACTGAGTCTGTACACTGTTTATTTCTGTTCATTTACTTCTATGTTAGTATGTCTCTATACTTGACTTCTTTGGTAGTTTACTTCTGGCTGTACACTTCTATATCTGTACACATTACTTCTGGGGCAGTTTACTTATATGTCTGTACACTTTATGTTTGTTAGTTTATTTCCATGTCTGAACACTTCCATGTTAATTTACAGAACTAAACTACTAAGAACTTTACTTCTATGTCTGTACACTTCTATGGTAGTTTGTTTCTTTGTTTGAATTCTTTACTTCTGTTAGTTTACTTCTAGGTGGGAGTCCGTACACTTTACTTCTGTGTCTGTGGAGTGTATTTTTATGTTTCTTTCTATACAGCGTTATTCTGTTTGCTTATATTTGGTGTATTTCTATATTTGTTTCTATACATTTGCATTTCTGTGTTAGTTTTATACAGTGTGTTTCTATGTTTGGATGTAAATGGAATGTTTAAAAAAGCAGGAAGCCGCAAAATTCAACATGAAAAGTAGAATTTTTTTCCCCCTGCCCCTGAAAGAGGAGAGGTTATTGTCTTTGGTTGAGTTTTTTGTTTGTTAGCAACTTGGCCCAAAAACTACTGTGCCAATTTCTAATAGATTTTCAGTAAATGTGTGAGGTGGTCCAGTATAGGTCCCATCGAATTTTGGTGAATTTAGTTCCAAGGTCACCAAAATGTGTTTTTACAGTGATCAAATATAGGGACAAATCAGGAATTTCCTTTTCATTCCTGTATACTCAGTTTTACATATCACTTCTTTTTGCTCTCACTGTTGATGTGCATTAACATCAGAACCTTGAAGGACAGATTCTCAAGGTTAAAGGTCAAGATCACAATCAAAGTCAAAATAACATTTTGGATATCACTTTTGAACTCTTCATCCTAGAGACTTCCAATGAGCACCAAAATACTGGTATTTCAATTCTTCATCTTGTGTGTATAGATTTTGACATATTGTTGACCCATGAAGTCTACAATATGTTAGAAAACTAAAATTGACTACAACAGAAAAAACAGTGGAGATGGAGACATAGTTACTATTATTGACATAAAGGAAAACTGGCATGGGCTTCAAAAGGATGTCTTCACCTTGAGTGACCTTGAAAGGTCAAAATCAAGGTCACATGATTTTAAATAGTGGTAACTAAAAATACTGGTAATAAATACTCTGTTACTATAGTTGACAGATAGGTAACTACATGTTGGCTCCAAAACGGCATCATGACATTTGACTTTCAGTGCCCTTGAAAGGTCAAACCCATAGTCTCACTTCTTGGGAGAGAGATTTCCATTAAGAGCTCAAATGCTTGTGAGGGGGTGGGGTTTGTTGTGCCTGACAGCACTTGTTTCATTATTTTTCCCTGAAGGTGCTTTTTCATCTAATATATTTTTCCTCCTCCTCCAGTGCATCCCATGTGGCAGACTCCTCTTGTTGCTCCTGGAGGAGATCGTCAGTCTCCCATCGACATTGTAGTTCGTCAAAGCGTCTTTGACTCTGAACTCAAACCTTTGGTTCATGTTTACGACGAGAACACATGTCAGCAGATCTGGAACAATGGATACTCTTTCCTAGTGGAGTATGATGACACTACTGACAGGTCCAGTAAGTAAAACCTTTAAAAAACCCTTAAAAAATCTTAAAGAGATGACACTACTGACAGGTACAGGAAGTAAAACCTTTAAAAAACCCTTAAAAAATCTTAAAGAGATAACACTACTGACAGGTCCAGGAAGTAAAACCCTTAAAAACCTTAAAGAGATGGCACTACTGACAGGTACAGGAAGTAAAACCTTTAAAAAACCCTTAAAAAACCTTAAAGAGATTACACTACTGACAGGTCCAGGAAGTAAAACCCTTAAAAAATCTTAAAGAGATGACACTACTAACAGGTCCAGGAAGTAAAACCCTTAAAAAATCTTAAAGAGATGACACTACTAACAGGTCCAGGAAGTAAAACCCTTAAAAAAACCTTAAAGAGATGACACTACTTACAGGTCCAGTAAGTAAAACCCTTAAAAAACCCTTAAGGGTTCAAAGTGGGTGTTTTGATGTTTAAATGTTACAAGTGGACATTTGGATGTTTAAGGGTTAAATCCCAGTGCATTTGCAGTGGCTCTCATACATGTGTTGAAGGGATTATCTCCTCTTAAGAACTCAGTCTTTCAGAATGTCCACAAGTCAATGCTACATTCAAAGACTCTGATCACAAGCTGAACACGGACCATGTGACTGTCATGTAACTTGTTTTTTTGTTCTGAATGCAAATACTTGAACAACCATCTGTTAGGGCCATTTTATATAAACAGTGTTTTCATGTCATTACAAAGTGCACACACACCATCTGAAATGTTAAACAAACAAGTCATGTGACCTCAGCCTGTTTTAAAAAGGATCATGTGTAGGCCTGGGTGATAAACCGAAAATTTACTGTTGCCGCCTGTGGGTGGCTGTGGCTCAGTTGGTAGAGTGGGTCGTTGGTGGTTCGTGTCCCGGCTCTGGCTGTCCACATGTCGAAGTGTCCTTGGGCAAGACACTGAACCGTGACTTAGGCTCTCAGTAGGACTGATAGAATCTTAGTAACCTACTGGTGTATGGGTGAATGTGAGGCTAATGTAAAGCGCTTTGATCACCATGAAGGTGGAAAAGTGCTATATTAATGCGGTCCATTCACCGACATTTACTATGATAGCCGTCATCATTTTGCCCGTGTCAGTGAATTCGTTATTTTAATACAAATTAAAATAAGTCCTTTTTTGGTCTATTTTGGCTGTGTGTCCTGGTACGCTATGTTCATTCCCCTTAAAGATGGTTTGGAGTGTGTGCAGTCACATTACTCCACCCATCCAGTCTGAACAGAAGGGATGATGATAAGGAAATGACGAATGATTCAAATGAAGAAGTGGCTGAAAGAGACATAGACCAAGTAACATTAGCTCAAGTTGATCCCATTACATTTGCTCCGGAAAGACATTTGACTTCTGTGGTTTGGAAATATTTTGTTTCCACAAAGGTAATGTTGAGCATAAGAACATTAAATGGAAAGTTGCCACACACCAGCTAATGTTGGTTCACAACCAGGTTTAGCTGTGGCACTGCAGCCACCAAACAAGTCATAGAAAACAATTATCACTGTCACATTAAATTCATTCTACATATTTAATATGTAGAACATGTAAATGGTCTGCATTTACAGTATATAGCACTTTTCCACCTTCATGGTACTCAAAGTGCTTTACAGTAGCTTCACCAGTAGGTTTCTAAGGCTCTGTCAGTCCTACTGGGAGCTACGTCAGGGTTCAGTGTCTTGCCCAAGGACACTTCGACATGTGGACAGCCAGAGCTGGGACGCGAACCACCAACCTCTCTGTCATTGGGCGACCCACTCTACCAACTTTGCAAGGCTTCAGAAGGAGAAAAGACAAATGAACATAATGTTTTTCACTTCTGCGGGGGGCGTGGCCTGCAAAAGGAAAAAGGACTCACACAGATGCGGACCGAAGGGCACGTGTGTGCCTGGTTACAGACTGAAACGCATGCCCGTCTACCAACCAAACTGCATGTCCGGCTGAGTTGCCCTTCATTTATTGTAAATGTATTGTCATCAAGGCAAAACGGCCCAATTTATCATGATATTACTTTGAGGTCATGTCACCCAGCCTTAGTCATGTGACCTCAGTCTGGTTTTAAAAAAAAAAAGAAAGTCATATGGCCTAAAGTGGGCTGGACCTGTCCAAACAGTCCAAACACATGCATTGATAGATAAATGGGTTAATCTAAGCTCCGCCCACAGGTGTGAATGTGACAGTGATTGTATGACACTTTATGCTCAGTCTGTGATGAACTGCTGACATAACAGGGACAAACCCCTCTGTCTGTAAGTAGCTGTGATAGGCTCCGCCCTCCTGACCCTAGTGAAGATAAAGCAAGTTCAGAAAATGAATTAATAAATGAACTGCTAGTACTGCTGTGCTCATCCTTTTTCCTGTGTGACTGACTTCCTGTTTCCTGTGTGACTGACTTCCTGGTGCAGCGCTGAAAGGGGGCCCCCTGAAAGACCAGTTCAGACTGTGTCAGTTCCACTTCCATTGGGGGGAAAGCAACGCCTGGGGTTCAGAACACACTGTGGACAGGAAACTGTTCCCTGCAGAGGTACATGCACACATACACACACTTCCCTTTTATAAAATGTATGTATTTTACAGCAGCCAAATTATTAAAATGTTTAATCAGATTAATCACACGGTTCCTGAAGATTAATTTTTATTAAGCACAATTAAATATAATTCCTTTTTAATAAAAAAAAAAAAAATCTGATTTAATCTAAAATTTAAAAAATGAATTTTGCATTTTATTTTTCATGAGTAAACAGACTCAAGAAAGAAGGGAACATATATGTTAATGTTTTTTGTTGTAAGATAGGAAACACAATTAACCGTAGCGCTAGCAAAATCCCTGACTAACGTTCACTTAGTGTTAATTAGTGATCAACTGATACAGTTTTTTTGGGGGGCCGATACTGATTTTTTATTTTTTCATTTTTATACATCGGTCTTGGCTGATAACGGATACAGGCTACCAATATTCCAAAGCCAATTTTTGGGGCCAATACTGATTTTTTTTCTCTCAAATGATAACAAATGTAGTGTAAGAATTTGTTATTTTTTTTAAATTGATTGAACTAAAAAATAATATTAAACTACTGGTAAAAAAAAATAAATACAGAACACAGGTGCACATTAGAGGTGAGTGTGTGTGTGTGTGTAAATATGTGCAGAGCGAGACAGGATTTTCCTCCAAGCAGAGAAGAAACGGATGTAAAACAGATCAGTGGTGAACTGCTGTTGTCTACGCTGCTCTGAAAAACACTTCAAGTTAAAGCTGCATTTTGTTTATTGGGTTGGATGCATTTTTTTTCTTTTCTTTTTTTGTAACAGTGATTTAAAGACATGTTGGGGGAGTTCCTCAGAGAAAAAAAATATGACAGAATGGACAGCAGTAGTGATTTTTTTCTTGTGGTTAATGTTCCAAATAACTTTACATAATCTATAAACTCTGACTCCAACAGCAGGTTTGCATTGGGTATTATGGGTTTTCATTCTGACTCACATATGTGCCTACATTATTGTGGCTTTCATTTTCCCAATTTAAACGTGCACAACATTTCAGCCAAATTTAACAGTTAAAGCCTTGAAAATGTCAAACTTACAGAGGCAGCAGGATTTCAGCACTGTGTCTCTGATACTGAGGGGAGGGCCAAAGCATGGTACTCATGTGAACAGCACCAACATGGAACGGCCCTGAATTTTGCCTGTCAGTAAATCATGGCAGCGGAAAAAAACAGCATATCAGCCAACGCGAGAGGCCGATATCAATATATTGGAAAAAATGTAAATATCGGCTCGATGCATCAGCTCATCATAAATGTTTATGTAATTTAATCTTGATTCTGCAGAGTGTGAATAATCCTTTTTTACGAGTCGACTGTTCTGTCATTTTTTTTAAGCTCAAATGTCATGTGTTTGTGTATATACTGTACGTATGATGCTAACTACTGTGAAGCCTGAAATGGGTTAGCAGAGTTCTGCTACAGATAATCGGTTAAATGTGTTAACATCTATAATGCAATTAACCATGGTGGGGAATTAATCTGTGTTAATTTTGATTTATTTAATTTCCATATTTGTTATGAATAATTTCCTTGCTGCTTCTTTTTTTCCCGACCTGAACACAACTGTCATAAACATTCTGGCTTTGATAAAGTAATCAAATTATACCCAGGCTATCTGTATGGGGAAACACACACTCCTACATAAACTTGTGTGTTTTCTCAGCTGCATTTGGTTCACTGGAACTCTGACAAATACAGTTTGTTTGAGGAAGCAGTGATGGAAGAGAATGGACTGGCTGTTATTGGAGTCTTTCTAAAGGTACGTTCACACATACTTGCAGCACACACCTAGGGTTCATTCAACCCACAGCATACATTCATATATATATACCTGCAGTGCACACCCAGGGGTCATTTAACTCAAGGACTACATTCATACATATCAGCAGCGCACACCCAGGATTAATTTAACCCACCAGATTACATTCATGGAGAGGCTAAATCACGCCCTTCTACTTCCCGTCCATGGGTGCTTAGCTCGCAAAAAATTTGAATAGCAGTGAATGGAGCGGGTCAAGCTAAATTCTGATTCTGTTTGACAAGTGCTCTGAATTCACATATGATAGCAGTTAATAAGAAATACTTGATGTGACATAGGCAGACCACCCGTTTTTGTGATGTTAGGTTGTATGTGGGCTTAGTAGGAGACTGACACTCCCACACTCTGCTCAGCTGTAGTGTGGAATCTGTGGTGACGTCACATGCACACCAGGCGTGTAGTCCAAATTATTAACAGGTTTTACTTGAAAATGAATCGGCTGTTGGTTAACAGAAGCAGTTGAAATGCACATCAATACTTATCATTTATTATGAGGTACAACATGTGTGTGATTCAGGGCACATGACAAACCAGATATGCTTTTATAATTTTATTTCCCATTGAATGCTGCAGGTGACCGCAGGCACCCGCTCACTTCGGGTCAGCCCGCGCATCACTGATTCATACATACCTGCAGCACAGATCCAGGGGTCATTTAATACATGTTTGTTTGGAGTAATGGTGCAAAAATTATCCAACGTCAACTGTATAGACTCCGCCTGTCTGTATAGACTCCGCCCACATTCATCTCTAATCCTTTTTTTAGGTCGGAAAGAGACACGAGGCTCTGCAGAAACTGGTGGATGCTTTACCTGCAATTAGACACAAGGTGAGTGAGGACATTCCCACCAAGATATGCCCCCGCCACAAAGATATGCCCACACCTGCAAAGACATGTCCACACCACCAAATCACACCCACCAAGACACCAAAACACACCCACACCACCAAACTGCACCCACCAAGACATCACTAAACCACACCCACCAACATACGCCTACCTAACATTTACATGTTTTTAATACTTTGGTAAAAAAAAATAAATCTAAAATAAAACTTCCAACCATTAGTTCTCACAAAAATGTCCATAATTGATCAGAAATTACCATATTTGGACATTCATAGGCTCCATCGTTACCGTGGAAACACTGTCAATTTCTCAGTCATTGATTCAGCAGGAAAACCCTTTAACTGTGACTTGAAGGGTTAAATATAATAATAAAAAAAAAAACGTTTTTCACCATAAAACTTAAAACCAATAATAAACCATGATTAAAAAGTTAGCAACTGTTCAATAAACTGAAAAAAAAAACAAATGAAAGTCACTACAAAAATAGTTGTAGTTCTTTAAGGGTTAGGACCTTAGGACCTTTCCAATGGATCTACTTATTTCACATGTAAAAACCTTAAAAAATAGTCCTATTGAATATTTTTTGAATGAGATTAATCGTGATGATGTTCATTTTGACAACCCTAATTCAAACATATTTAAGTCTTACATGTAGATATTAAGGAAACAAGTGCATGAAAATTATTATATCTTTTTAACTCCACTAGTGTTAACTGTAAAAAAAAGGTTTCTTTTCATTTAACCTCACTGGTGTTAACTGTAAAAAAAAAAGTTTATTTTACTTTAACTCAACTGTTGTTAACTGTAAAAAAAAAAAGGTTATTTTACTTTAATTCCACTGGTGTTAACTTTAAAAAAGTTTATTTTACTTTAATTCCACTTGTAGTAGTGTAAAAAGGTTTACTTTCATTCAACTCCACTGCTGTTAACTGTAAAAAGATAGCCTAGCCGTGCTAGACACCCCTCGTGGCAGCAAATCTAATTTGCTACTGTAGAAGGTCTAGTTATGCTCAATGTAACTTATAGCTAGATTTCCCTGAAACTGGCTGATGAATCACAGTGAACTATAGAGACAGAGGGCAGGTGCAACAAAGTGATGCAGTAACGATTTGGAGAGAAACAACCAGAAAAACAATAGATGGCTGCCTACTGGTTGGTGAGTTTTTGTTGTCAAAGATGAGTGAAGAATGTGAGAAAAGCCAGCAAACTTTAAATCCTGTTTACAGAAGCAACAACAGTCGTTAAGCTCGATAATCCCCAATTCTGTGTAGTCATTCTCCACTTTCTCCAGACTCCTCCATGAACTTTCCGGCTCTCTAAGTAAGTCATCCTAAAGATAATGCTGATTGTTATAGTACTGTCCTATTGCATACAGAGAAGTGTTCTAGAGTGCGACCAATTTGGTCGCAGATGTGACCTAATTTCTCAAAAGTATGACTAAAAAAAATTGAGGTTGCACCAGTGCAACCAGCCCTTCGGGAAAAAACAATGTTCACAACTCTACAAGTCTCTAGGTGATCAACAACAGATGAGACTCACTACTTGCATGCCAGTTCATACAGATGAGCGTGGTTTGGGTTGTATGTAGTCGTGCACCAGAGCCGAGAGTCGTGCATGTCAATGTGTACGTTCTAATTAATTGTCAATACATATACTTGCATCGGCTAATTACCGATTATCCGTACATTAACCAAAAACATGTCAGGACTTTCTGGACAAAGGAATGGTGAACAACTGCGAGTATGTTCTAATAACATTCTAGTTGTCAATTTTAGTTGTCAACACATACACTTGTATCAGCTATAAGCTGACAGCTATCCTCTGCAGCTGTCATTTACGGTGCAGGCACGCGCATCACACACTCATACTGAAAGGCGTAAGACACAAGTACATCTGAGGGGCATGTGATTGCAATGGAGGATAGTCTTAAGTACTTTTAGTTTAGATGAGATCATCTTGAGATGTTTTAAATTGAAATTTCAGCTCAGTGAAGCACTTAAAGCAAAAGTCTTTTTTTGTATAGCTGTTCTCTTAACTTTGTAATCAAAATTGTTGATTAATCACTTACAAATCAATATTGTCTATGGACAAGGATTAAAAAAGAAAGAGATAGTGTCAATGTCCCTGTGCTCATCCAGATCTCACAGCTGTGATGTCTTGCTTTCAACAAAAGGGAGTCATTCAGTAGAATAAAATCAGAATTGAATTCCGTTTAGAATTGAGGGAGGAGAAGCGATTTTAGTGCCAGACTGGAAAAATATACAAAGTTGTAAACAAATTGTTTACAATTTAAAATTTTGACAAAGTGATAAGTTTTTGCCAAATGCTTAGATCTATCTAATAAATCAATCAGAATTGAAATCCATTGAGAATTGAGGGACGAGAAGCAATTTTAGTGAATTGTGGATGGCGCTGACAACAGACGAAGCACGATGGCAATAGCTCATCACGACTTTGTCCGAATAGGCTCAAAATTTAACATGTAAAACTTACGGTGTTAAATGCAATGTGTTTGAAAAATTTGGGTGCACTTAACTTTTGTGCGGGTGCACCTAAGAAAAAAAAGTTAAGCACACCAGTGCAACCAGTGCAAAAAGTTAGTCTAGAGCCCTGCAGAGGGAATAGAAAGACAACCTTTTAGCCCACCTCCCCTGCCTATGAAGCATGACCATACATGTAATAAATAGGGGTAGTGCGGCTAGGCTAGTAAAAAGTTTTACTTTAACTCCACTGGTGTTAACCGTAAAAAACAAATGTACTTTACTATAATTCCACTTGTGTTGACTGTAAAAAGGTTTATTTTCCTTCAAGGTGTCATTCCGCTGAAAACCATTTTTCCACGGTCCTTTTGGAATCTGATGGGTCACCCCGAGTTACTGACACATGCTGCCTTTGAAAGTGGTTTTGTCACCTCCACTGGCTGCAAACCGCATTCACAGAATATGACAAGAGGAACGAGTGAACCGGAAAAAGGCAGTCCATCTGCTGTCATATGGACGTTGGCGTAACCCACGTGGGGTGTAACCCGTCCCTGATTGCAGCAAATCTGAAGTAGCATTAGCATTAGCATCTACAGGAGAAGACGGCACCACAGTAGTTGCTGCACAAACTTGAAAAACAGGGCGGATCAAACTGGTTCATGTGCTTTCTGTGGAAATGAAGCCTCTGTTTTTTCCCTGCACATTTTCAGAACAAGCAATGGCACGAAAGGTAGCTGGATGCTACTCTTGTAAAGGTAAACACATAGAGCAAGAGGGGAGGGAGAAGTGTTCCTTCACACATTCTGAGCCAATCAGAGATGCGTCATCATCGTCATGGACATGAATGCGGAACTTGGTTGTTCGACCTTAAGTCTACCGTGCAAAAAGAGCTGGAAACAAAGCAATGCTGACATTTTTTTTAAATAGAACCAGCACATAATGTATTCAATAGCAATGAAGAACACAGCAATATTAATGAAATAACCATGGAATGACACCTTTAAAAGCTGCTGGTGTTAACTTTAAAAAGGTTATATTGTTAATGATCCAGTTATGGATCATTATGGTTAATGATCCAACTGTCATCTGAAGATAAATAATAACCTGTAAATAATAACTCTATATTTGATTCTTGGTTTAATATGGTAAAACAAAAGTGTATCTTTAGAAACTTTTAAACTATGTCACTAAAGGTGTAATGTCTTTGTTAATCCCACCCATAAACACATGAATAAATGATAATCTTATTAGAATTAGGACACACCCTAATATAAAAGGCCACACCCTAAAATCACCACAAGTTCAGTGTGGTGATTTTGTCAATGTTCTTTTTTAAATTTAAATTTAATTTTGTATTATTTTATTTTATTGTTATTATTATTGGTATTATTGTTTATTTTATTTTATTTTTGTATTTGTTTTATTTTTACACTTCTGTTCTAATGTTTGGCATGAATGTGTTCCTAAACCAGGGCAGTGTGGTGGAGTTCAGCCGGTTTGACCCTGCCTCCCTTTTACCTACAACTACCCAGGACTACTGGACCTACCACGGCTCTCTGACCACACCCCCTTTGACCGAATCTGTCACCTGGATGATCATGAAGCAGCACATAGAAGTCAGCCATGACCAGGTGTGTGAAAGGGAGAGAAAGAGGGGGAGAGAGAGAGAGAAAGTGAAATAACTCAGTACCTGTACTTCCCCCAGCATTCTAGCTCCTAGGGCGGCTTAGACTGAACTCTGACTTCAGTCTGTTTTAAACTAACCTGACCATAGGCTTTCTCAAACAGGAACATTTTCAACCTAATTTTAAATGCAGAGACTGTGTCGGCCTCTTTAATATTAAATGGAAGCTGATTCCATAAGACAGGAGCCTGATAACTAAAGGCTCTAGCTCCTACTGTACTTTTACAAACCCTGGGAATTTTCAATAAACCTGCATTCTGAGAATGCAGGTTCTACTGGGCTGGTACAGAACCAGATCATCTTTTAAGATAAGAGGGGCCCATACCATTAATGGTTTTATATGTAAGGAGGAGGATTTAAAATTTAATTCTAAACTCAACTGGTAGCCAGTGAAGGGTTTGGAGCACAGGGGTGATGTGTTCTCTTCTGTTTGATCCTGTTAATAATCTTGCTGCTGTATTTTGAACCAGTTGAAAACTTTTTCAGGAATATTTAGGACACGCTACAAATAAGGAGTTACAATAATCTAATCTAGATGTAATAAATGCATGAATTCATTTTTATGCATAATTTTTAGACAGAATATTCCTAATTTTGGCTATGTTGCACAAGTGAAAAAAGCTGTTCTGCATGTTTGGTTAATGTGTGCTTTAATTGAAAGATCTGGATCAAATAAAACTCCTAAATTTTTAACTGTGGCACTGGGTGTTACACTTAAGTTGTCTCAAGTAACTATCTGGTCAGTTAGGGAGTCTTGCATTTTTAGGGCCAATTATAATGATAAGAGATAATTGGCACTCATCCTAGTCTTTATGTCTTGGACACAAGTACATAGTTTATCTATTTGCCTGGTCTGATCAGGCTTAATTGATAAATATAGCTGTGTCTCATCCGCGTAGCAATGAATGCCATGATTTCTAATGATGTTACCTAAGGGGAGCATATATAACGTAAACAAAATAGGCAGCGATGATTGTTGATTAACGTTAACAAATTGGTAGCGTTTAGAAAAAATATGATTTAAACCAGCAGAGGGCTGCTCCTCTAATACCTATACCACATTCTAATCTCTGCACTAAGATACTGTGGTCAATGGTGTCATAGGCTGCACTAAGGTCTAATAAACATCAGGACCGATATTAATCTGACGTCAGCGGCTAATAAGTCATTAGTGACTTTAACTAACGTGGTTTCAGTGCTATGATGGGCACGAAAGCCAGAATGAAACTGTTCAAATAAACTATTATCCTGCAGGTATTGGCACAGCTGTTTAACTATTACTCGTTCTAAAACTGTCTGTTTTCAGTTTTACTGGAGTTTTGTTAATAAAATGCATGAACTGTGTATTCGTCCTGTCAAATAGATTGCACTGAATGGAAAGTATCACCACTCCAATATGGCGGCTCCACGGCTTGTCATCGCCTATGGGTGGTTACGTTCAATGCTGGGTCTAGGTATACTATGTCTATGGGGTACACCCTGTATGAATCACCAGTTCAACATAGGGCTGAACATATATAGACAATCACTCTCACATTCACACCTATGGGCAATTTAGATTAACCAATTAACCTATCAGTGCATGTCCTTGGATGGTGGGAGGAGTACATGGAGTACATGGAGAAAACCCACGCAGACACGGGAGAACATGCAAACACTACACAGAAAGGCCTGGTGTTGGAATCAATCCAGGGTCTTCCTTGCTGTGAAGCATGACTGCGAACCACTGCACCACTGTGCAGCCTGTGCTCAATAATATTTTTTCTGTAATTATTTTGTGATTAATAGTTTGTTTGTAGTTGGGCTCATTAAAAGCAGGTCTGACTGACATTTTAAAGAATAATTTAACTGTTTTTATTTCACTATTGTAAAATGTAGACACATCTTTTTTTTATTACTCTGCTCAGCCAACATAAAAACTACTGTACCTAAAACTGTTGGATCCAAACCCATGGATTAAATATTCGTCTGATATCAGAATAAATAAATAAAAAACATATAAGAAAAGTTGTGAGATAAACAAAGATGTATACAAATATTAATCCACATCGCCACAGTTGCCTAATATATTATATCCTGTGTCGATAAATGTTCTTATTACCTCTACCAAAGAGGTTATGTTTTTGCTGGCATTTATCTGTCTGTCTGTTTGTGTACAACATAACTCAAAAAGTTATGGATGGATTTCGATGAAACATTCAGGATAGTTAGGGAATAATGCAAGGTGCAGATCTGGAAGAGATTCTGGATCACTTTGAAATTAATTCTCCATTTACCGGTATGTAAAAAGACAGACAGACAGATAAATACTTGCACAAACATAACCTCCTTGGCAGATCTCTACCTTGGCCTTGGCAGAGGTCTGCGCTCTCAGAGTGCTGTTCTAGTTTCATATATCTGATACCAGATATTGGCTTTTTGTACACTCCAATATCTGTATTGGCATTGGCCCAAAAAAATGTATGTTCCGTATTGAGAGAGGAGCCATTGGTTTTCAAAGGGGTAGGCCTATAAGGGGAGACGCTCGATTGGATGTCTAATCAGTAAAGTTCAGTCAGAATCCTTTTTTCTTTTGCTTTAATTCCTGTACTTAACACATGTGCATTTTGTGTGTATTTGCAGTTGTCAGTTTTTCGCAGTCTGCTGTTCACATCAGTGGAGGAGGAAATCCAGAAGAGTATGGTTAATAACTTTAGAGTTCAACAACCACTGAGAGGGAGAACCATCCGGTCCTCCTTTAAGAATGACATGCCAACTGACCACACCCACTGAGAAGAGGAATAATCCACTCCTGCTTTAAGGACATGCCCACTGACCACACCCACTGAGAGGGAGAACCATCTACTCCTCACTGGCCCCCACCCACACTGCCCCTCCCCTTCCACACAGTGGGTAGACCACAGTGTCCTTTCATGTTTATTTTTTTATTACATTTTTTATTTTTAGTCTGACTTTTTTTCACCTGCAGTCAAATGACAAACTAAATATTTTAATTGTTTTTATATTTCATCTGTAATTTAACACATGTAACTGTTCTGGAATTTATTCTACTGGGACTTTGACGTGCACAAACAATAGTACGAGAATATGATTGTTATTATTATTGGTACTGACTGTAATAATAATAGTAATAATAATAATGTTTTGATAATCAGTCCCAATAACATTTCATGGTCATCAGATATGACCATATTTTATGACCAGATTTGGGACTCATCTAGAACCGTCTCTTTAAAGCCTGGACCACTGTGCCTTAAATGTTCTGTATGAGAGGTGGAGTCACAGGGGGTGTGGAATGTAGTTTAACCGACTCTGCATCTAAGTGTCTCTGCCCACAGTTGGCTCCGCCTCCAGACCAGCTCAATCCATTCATGGGTCACATCATGTTTGTTTGATTTCAATAAGATTTTTTTTCAGATTACAAATTTTATTTTTCTCAGTTAAATGTTTCTAAAAGCAGAAATCTGTGCTTGGACCTTTAAA
>CM035788.1:39725171-39750171 GCA_020466265.1 Siphamia tubifer
TCCACCGAAGCTCCAGCCCCCAGTGAAAGAACCAGAAGGACCGGCCTGAACCCACTCTCATCCCTGAGTAAAGGCTCACCTTACACGTGTACACTCATCCCCTGGTGAAGGCACCAGAAGCCCCGGCCTGAACCCACACTCATCCACGGGTGAAGCCTCACTCATCCACGGGTGAAGCCTCACTCATCCAAGGGTAAAGCTCCAGGCAGATACACTAAACCCACTCATGTCCGGGCTGAAGAAGCGGAACTCCGGCTCCTCCGTGGACCGGGAGGAGGAGAAGCAGGTGAAGGAGCGGATGCTGTCCTCCGGCCCCGCGGCAGTCCCCCCGGGCTCCCCCGCCTCCAGCAGCCCCCCCTCGGCCCCAGAGGAGGGGGTGGCCCTGCAGAGGACCATCACCCTGGCCAACGGCGTGGCCATCATCGTGGGCACCATCATTGGCTCGGGCATCTTCGTAACCCCCACCGGTGTGGTCCGGGCGGCGGGGTCTGTGGGTTTGTCTCTGCTGGTGTGGGCGGTGTGTGGCGTCTTCTCCACGGTGGGGGCGCTGTGCTACGCGGAGCTGGGCACCACCATCAGTAAGTCCGGGGGGGACTACGCTTACATTCTGGAGGTGTACGGTTCCCTGCCGGCGTTCCTGAAGCTGTGGATAGAGCTGCTCATCATCAGACCCTCCTCTCAGTACATAGTGGCGTTTGTGTTCGCCACTAACATCATCAAACCGCTGTTTCCGGTCTGCCTGGTCCCGGAAGTACCCGCCAAGCTGCTGGCCTGCCTCTGCATCCGTGAGTACAGAAAGATGATGAAACTTTTTTATAATATATAGAGGTGTATGTATGTGTGTGTGTGTGTGTGTGTGTGTGTGTGTGTGTGTGTGCGTATACAAATTATATAACTAAAACACAAATCAGAAGCAGAAATTATTATTAGTGTTAAAATAATAATAATAAATGTTGAAAAAAATCGCACTAGAATAATGTCAAACTCTTATAAATCACCACTTTCGAGTAATTAAAATACATTCCCACTTTCTAAGAACAGACAAAAAAGATGATCTTAATTAAATGATTGAAAAACATTAACACACAAATAAAACAACAGAAAAACTGAAGCACAACTAAGGAAATAAACAAACATAGATGCATGAATTCCAGTTGTTTTTACTCATTAGTTTCACACATTTTACATTTTTCAGATGCAGCAGTTGAGTTAATGGAAATCTAGTGTGTGTGTGTAAGCGCGCGCGCGCGAGACACACTCCACCGCTGCATGCCCTGCATCCACACACGCACAGACCTGGGCCACATTTAGATCAGTGTGGAACTGTACCAGTTGTGCTATTGTTTGTCTCAGTTTAGAAGTGTATTTTTCTCTGATTGTGTAAACAAGTTTAAAAAGTTATTTAATATTTATTACTTTATTTCACAATCATGACTTTTTGAAAATCTCCTAATGATAGTGAAATAATGTGGGAATAAAATTTACTGAGGAAACTATTTTCACTTTGAATTATTAATAAATTCTACAGGTGATGATTCAATAAACTGTGCTGGTGTATATGTTTCTTAAATGAATAAACCTCAGGTCATTTTCCGATTGTGAATATTGGCATTGAATTGGATATTTTCCTGCTTTGTAAGTTTGACTTACACTTTTTAACTTAATTTCAAATATTAGTCCGATTA
Source organism: Siphamia tubifer (assembly GCA_020466265.1). Lineage (NCBI taxonomy): Eukaryota > Metazoa > Chordata > Actinopteri > Kurtiformes > Apogonidae > Siphamia > Siphamia tubifer. Next base: position 39,726,857 of record CM035788.1, read on the forward strand.
AAAAAACAGCAACAACAAAATGACAAAATAATAATAAAAAATACAGAATTGCAACCATTTCCACAGATGTTAAAAGTTAGATTTTTAAAAATCCTGCATTTTTGCCACTGTGCATGTTCCTCTCCTTAACCCAATTAGTAACATAATTACCCATAAGCATAATTACTTACTAAGGAAAATAATTACACCTTTACATTACCATACTTTTGCCATTGAATATATTTTTAAAACATATTTTTGTGAAGGTTTCACAGGATGTGAACATGTGACTGTGGTTAAAGTGTTATTCTGAGCAGCCATAACAAAAATAATCTATAGGCAGGACTCTCCTGAGATGGTAACATAGAGGCACAGCACCGCCTGGCCACAATCTGAGCACCTCCTTACCTCTGGCATTGTGCTAGTGAACTCTCCTGAGAACTGTCACAATATTTTAAGAATTCCTTTGCGAAATTTCCATTAACAACTCCGGCTTAAGCACATTATGATCAAACGCCTGCCATAGGTGATCCCAATGTGGCACTGAGGGGGGAATGCGCGATCCTGGGGTATGAGGAATCCTGACTTGGGGGGGGGGGGGTTATAACATGCTGTGCCGGGTTGGACCAGCACACCTCCTTGGTCAGAATCCTGTATAGGGCACAAACAGTAGCAAATAATGAGGACATTGGGTGGCTGCATGTGCATGTGTGCAACAGCAGTGGAGTTTCATGTAAGGTTGGAAAATCAGTTGGCGTGAGAAGTCTGAACCAAATGATGATTTTTATCCTGTGTCTGTAGCCTGTCTAGAGCCACAGCTGCTACCAGTTCGTTTCCACATTTTCAGAAAAGTTGCACCATTTTTCCATGACAAACTCACAAAGATTGAAAAGTTTTTGGAGAAAAATTACCACCACAACAGTTGCTTCAGCCTGGACATATGAACATCAATTTGGCTGAAGTTGCACTCCAACCATGAAAACCACAATAAAAGACACATTAACAATAGAAAACACAATAAAATCAATAAAAACCAGCCCATAAATCATGAACTCAGACTAAATGCTGCTTAAACAGATCAGATTTTAGCTCCTTCTTAAAGGAAGTCAATTCAATGAACTGTTTGTTTGGAACTACCTGGTTCTGAACTGAACTGAAACTGATCTGAACTGGACCTCACAGTCTGTGCTGTTTACTGTATTTTTTGCATCTGTTTTAAATCTCGTCCAATCAAGTTCTCACGAAGTTGCGTGAAATTGTTGTAATCACCTTGTGTGTGTGTGTGTCTCTGTCCGTGTCCCTCACAGAGACACATCGTGCTATAACTCAATGAATACTTGAGATATCACCATGGAATTACATGTGCATATACTTATGGCTAATGCGCATCAGGTGCAATGATCAATTTGAGTAAAGGTCAAAGGTCAAGGTCATAATTAACATCAAATGTCAAAATCACATTATTGTTTATAACCCAAGAACAGAAGAGCACGGAATGTTCAGATTAATATCAAATGATGCGTAATGTAGATTTCTACAATTCTCTTACTTGGTGTTATCACCTACGGCCAATAGTTTTTGAGATCTCTGGAGGTCAAAGGTGGCATGTCTCAAAATTAACTTCTGTAACACGGTTTGTGTGTCAAGTATAGACACATCACATTTACCATAAAAGTACATGCACTGACGCATATATACAGATCACAAAATTATCAATATTGCAGAAGTCAAAGGTCAGGGTCACATTTAGCAGAAAGGTCAAAATTACATTATTGGCTCTAATTCAACAATGGGTTGTCATAGACACTTGAAATTGGCACAAAATATGGGCAAGATTAGGTATTCTCTGAATATTTGTTTACTACTTTGTTTACCATCTCTCTGTTTCAATGTCTGTGTATTTATTGAGTGTTTGTTTGTTTCAGTACTGTTGACCTTCGTAAACTGCTACAGTGTCAAAGCTGCCACCAGAGTGCAGGACTTTTTCGCGGCGGCAAAGCTTCTGGCTCTGGGAATGATCATCATCATCGGCTTCGTTAAGATTGGAATGGGTAATACACATGTACACCATAACACACATGTGCTGGAGAACATTGTATTATGCCACATTACCACTGGTACCAACTCAACTTGGTATTTCTGCAGTGTTTCCACTACAGATCGTACTGAATTTACAGTAACTGGTTGTCATAGCGATAGTACTGATATTAACCACCTAACCTCAAAAAACCTCTAATCACAGGGTTCTAAGCTGTTCTGTGTAGTATTATATGTCCTAAATAATATACTAAAAGTTGAACCAAAGTTTACCAACTGGAAAGGTGTCGTTTTCAAGATGGTGTCCAAGATAGACATGAAACCCTTAAAAGAACTGAACCCTTTAGGGTTGAATACATTTTATCACTTAGCCAAGTAATCTTGGTGTTTTCCTCCAATTTTGTGGGTTTATGAACCCATTGGACCTGTCTAAATTACTTGACCTAGTGATGCATTTATGGAATATATGATTCATGACATTATTGTAAAGCTCTGGGGTGAAACTGTGATATAAATTTTTAAGCCTTATGTAACTGATACTCTGTTTATGGACATTTACATTGGGAGTACTTGAAACAGAACAAGCTCCCTTCAAGGTTTCCGGTTTCCGTTTCCGTGTTCATCACCGTGTTTTTCCGTGTTGATTTCTCTACCATATAAATGCTTTTTTTAAGGAATTATGAACCTTTAATCTTGTTTTCTGAAATCGAACCCGCTTTCCAACACATTCCGATCCTGTCAGATTACTTTGAGGGCAATCGGACAGAGCACAGACGAGATTTTCTGGTTGTGTACTATAAGCTAACTACATGCTAACACTTTAGGCTAGCTAGGTTTAGCTGTCAAGCAAAACAAGAACTTTTTTTTTTTTTGTTTTGTGTGTTTGTTTTTGTTTTTTGTTTTTTTTCCTCATTTTCCGCAAAATGCCGCCCAAGAAAGCTCCGACACAGGAGGAGCTTGAAGAAATAAAAACATATCTTAACTCCTTAAGCGAGGATGTGACAGCTGTCAGGACGCAGCAGGAGAAACTCCTTATGCTGCTTGAGGAGGTTAAACAACTGCGCCTCCAAAACGCTGAGAAAGACCAACGCATCACCCAGCTTGAGCAGAGAGTGGACGAATTGGAACAATACAGCCGAATAAATGAGGTGGTAGTCGCTGGCATTAATGTCAGGCCACGCTCCTACGCGCAAGCGGTGTCCAGGGGCACCAGCAACGGCGAAGAGAGCGAGCTGGACGTGCTGTCAGTGGAGCAACAAGTTGCAGCCTACTTTGAGAGCAAAGGGGTTGAATTCGATCTACAAGACATAGAAGCGTGCCATCCACTCCCTGCAAGAAACCAGAGGCCACCCGCTGTCATTTTGAGATTCATAAACCGGAAAAAAAAGAATTCACTCTTGAAACAAGGACGCAAACTTAGAGGTACTAATGTTTATATAAATGAATATTTAACAAAAAGAAATGCAGACATAGCTAGTAAAGCAAGACAACTTAAAAAACAAGGAAAAATTCAACAGACCTGGGTATCAAATTGTAAAATATTTATTAAACTAAATGGAACGCCAGAAGAAGCCAGAGTGTTAGTGGTGAGAAACTTGGATGATCTGGATAAATTCTAATAGAACTGCATCTATTATTCTATACCTCTATCCATATTCCATACTTATACCATCATGTCTGTCAACACCAATGATAAAATTTATGAACTAGATAATAATGTTGCATGTGATATTCTTACACCTGGACAAAGCAATTATTTTACTCCGCAGCAATTCAATATTCAAGCAGAAAAGATATCGGATCAAGCTTTATCCATCTTACATTTAAACAGTCAAAGTCTGAATCGTAAATTTGAAAAAATTATAGATTTTCTTTGTACCCTGAAAAAAAACTTTAAAGTTATTGCAATAACAGAAACCTGGCTAAAGAACACGGACAATAACACAGTAAATATTGAAGGCTACAACATGTTTTCTCTAAATAGGATTGGAAAAAGAGGAGGGGGTGTCGCCCTCTACATAGACGCGAACTTAAACTGTAAAATTGTTGAGCAAAAAACTATAATTATACCTGACCTACTTGAAATACTAACTGTTGAAATAATTATGGACAAACGTAAGAATATTTTAATCAGCAGTATATATAGACCTCCTGGGTGTAATATTAAATTGTTTACAGAAAAAATAATTGAGATGTTCGACAACGGTAAAAAGCCAATCTTTTTATGTGGCGATTTCAACATTAATATTGGAAACCCAGAAACAACAAATGACTTTAAGAACCACATGCAAACGGTAGGACTATGCTCAATGATCACAAACCCAACCAGAATAACTTTGCATAGTGCTACAGTCATTGACAACATATATACAAACATACATGGTGGAATAATTAGTGGAATTTTCATAACAGACTTAAGTGATCATCTCCCAGTTTTTGTATTGTATGAAAACCTGTGTTTAAATACTGTGCAAGAAAAATGTTTAATTACAATAAGAGACAGATCAGCTAAGGCTATAGAGGCCTTCAGGGAAGATCTTAGAAGACAAGCCTGGGATCAGGCATATACAAATGATATAAATACAGCATACAACTATTTCATAGAAACATTTCTTAAATTATACGATAAAAACTGTAAAAAAAGGGAAATTTGGTCTCGTGTCAAAAAGAAAAATAATCCAAACTCCCAATGGTTGACTAAAGGTTTGATCAATGCATGTAAAAAGAAAAATTATTTGTACAAATTGTTCCTCAAACTTAGAACTAAAGACGCTGAGGAAAGGTACAAAAATTACAAAAATAAACTAGTATCAATCATAAGAAGACAAAAAAGGGATCATTACACCATGTTATTAGATAAAAGTAAAAACAGTACTAAAAGCACATGGGAAGTGATAAACTCCGTTTTACACAAAGGAAAACTAAAATCTAATATACCTAACTATATTACAAAGAACAATGTTGATATATATGGGAAGAAGGAAATTGCAAATGAATTTAATGATTTCTTTATTGATATTGGACCACGCCTCGCACAAAATATCCCAACTCAAAATATTGATGAAGGAATAATACCAAATAATATAAACAGTATTTTTTTAAAGGCCGTTCAAGCCAGCGAAATCTTGTCTATCGTACAAAAGTTTCCAAATAAGACATCCAATGATTATTTAGATTTGAATATGACTCTAATAAAACAATCCATAGATGTTATTGTTGAACCCTTTTTACATATCTGCAACTTGTCACTTACAACTGGGGAATTTCCCGACCAAATGAAAGTAGCTAAAGTTATTCCCCTTTTTAAAAAAGCAAATAAAAACGATGTCTCCAACTACAGACCTATATCACTATTGCCTCAGTTTTCTAAGATTCTAGAAAAAATATTTGTAAATCGATTACATAATTTTATTGAGAGACATGCCATTCTGAGTAACTGCCAATATGGTTTTAGATCAAAGCATTCAACTGCAACCGCAATCATGGAGTTTGCTGAAGAAATTACTCATGCAATGGATAATAAATATTTTCTTGTTAGTGTATTTGTAGACCTCCAAAAGGCTTTTGACACTCTAGATCACAGAATATTATTACAAAAATTACATAGATATGGTATCAGAGGTGTAGCACATAGATGGGTTACAAGCTATTTGCATAACAGAAATCAATTTGTTGAAATCAATAACGTGCAATCTCATAAGAAGAGAGTAACTTGTGGCGTTCCTCAAGGCTCAGTCCTTGGACCAGTACTTTTTATCCTGTACATAAATGACATTGTGTCTGTTTCCAACTTACTGAAATGTATCTTGTTTGCAGACGACACTACCTTATTCTATTCTGGAAAAAATTTAAATACCGTCTTACAAACTGTTCAAAATGAGTTTCAAAAAATTATAATGTGGTTTCATGCAAACAAATTATCATTGAATATTAGTAAAACAAAATATATGATTTTTAGTTGTAAAAAGAATGATATCGATGTGAACTTGTCAGTACAGGGATCAGAGATTGAAAGGACTCATGAAATTAAGTTTTTGGGGATTATGATTGATGAAAATTTAACATGGAAATCTCACATAGACCAGGTTAAAACTAAAGTATCTCAAACTGTTGCTGTATTACACAAAGTTAAAGAATCTCTAAATAAGAGTGCTTTATTTTTACTGTATAATTCATTGATTGTTCCATATCTTACCTACTGTATTGAAGTTTGGGGAAATGCTTGTAAAACCTACATTGAACCACTTTTCCTTTTACAGAAAAGAGCCATTCGAGTAGTCAATGGAAGTGGATTCAGAGCTCATACTAATCCAGTATTCAAACAATTAGAAACACTAAAATTCACTGAATTGGCAGAACTCAGCCTTCTCAAAATAATGTACTATGCTCACCAAAAAACATTACCGGTCAGTCTGCAAAATCATTTCAAAAAGAGAGAAAGTACACATGAATTAAGAGGAGTGGAAATATTTCTCAAGCCGCAGTTTAGAACCAGGATAAAAGAAAGATGCATTTCAATTCATGGGGTAAATTTATGGAACAATCTCGATAGTGAAGCTAAAACATCCAAGTCCATTCACATTTTTAAGAAAACTGTTAAGGCATTATTGTTGAAAAGGTATGACAATGAATTGTAGCATTTCTTGTTGTCTTGGAAAAGATCTTTAAAGATGCTGTTCATTTAACATCATAATGTTTAGACATGACTGATATGTCGATGGATATATTTTCATTAATTTATTATTATTATTATTATTGTTATTGTTATTATGTTGTTGTTGTTCTTTGAAATCATCACCCGAGTGTTCATGTCCAGTACAATCAAATCACAAATATTGGCAAATCTGAAAACAATGACCTCAATATCATGTTCCTTTGTCTTTACAGTTTCCATTTAAAAACATCAGAAAAGACAAGGGACGGCAGTTGGAGGAGTCACCCCCCCCCCCCAATCTGCTGTTCAAAAATGTCTTGACTTTTATACACCACACAGTGAATGACACCAAACTGACAGCAAAGCAGCTAGTTAGGGAATCAGGGTAACGGCGGGCTGACTGGGGGCTATTACCCTCTGTCAACTGGCCTAAAATACCCCGCTTTTAATGCACTGCACAAAGTAAGGCAAACAAACCTCATATCTCCATCATGCAAAGAAGGAGAAAAAAAAATGGTTATTGTATTGACGTAAAGGAAATTTAAAAGGAAAAAAGGGGAGAAGGAGAAAAAAAAAAAAAGTGTTCAAATTGAATTATGTAAACTTGAACCATCAAATATGGAACAAAAAAAACAAACAAACTGATAAATAATATATAATTATAGAGAACCAAAAAACATATGCTCATGTGATGATTTTCAGAGTGGGAAGTTTGTGTAATTTAAAGCATACACTCTTGTTAATTATTTAAAATGGAGAGAGATGAGTGCAAAGAATCAATCGGATCAAGGAACACTTGTGACTGGAACCATGCATTTCAAATAAGTTATTTTTTCGTTTATATATTTTTTGTTTAAGTATGACTGTATAGGTTGTGACTATGGAATGGGGGTAGGCAAAAATAAGCAACCCTGCTTCAGCCTACTCCTTTTGAGATGTCATTATAAAATCACTATAACTTGTACTGTTACAAGATATGTAATCTGCTCAAATAAACTCAAACAAACAAACAAACAAATTTAATTAAAAAAACAGACATAATATTCAATATAAAATTTAAATTGGAAATATGTATCTAAATTGTATTTATTTATTTAACACTTGTGAATTAGTCCAAATAGAGGCTTGCTAATGAACCTCTCCAAAGAAGAGTTTACACATTTCTGCTGGTGAAATTGTGCACTCAAAATGTAAACAGAAGAACATAAAGACATTAAAATACAACAGAATGAAGGGGGTCACGCAATGCACTGAGGATAGATGTACTGTTTTCGGTGTCTCATTGGATTTATCTAAAATAACAATATATATATATATATATATATAAATAACAATGGACATGTCATTGGAAAACTTTTTGTACATTGAAAAAAGGACAAGCTGGCGGCTAGTGAAACATTAGCTAATCACGAAGGAAGTGAAGCAGAGTCAGAGCTAGCTAACGAAGAAGAGGACGCCAGCTCTGTTGGTGATACACGGTGATTCAGCAGGTGACTTGTAACATTGGGGAGATGTTGGACGTTAAACTTGGTAATATCCTGTCGGAAAAACTGGACAAGCTAGTGGACAGTGGAACAATAAGCATCCGACTTGGAGGATAATGTAGCAGCTACTGTACCACGGCTTGACTTGGTGGAGTCAGTGCTGACAAAAGCAACTGAAACACTTGAGAGTTATGAAAACCAGAGTCGACAGCAAAATGAAAGAAGGCACGGAAGGTAAAAATCCAGCCATGTTTTTTGAAAAGTGAATTCCCAAAGCCTTGAATATGGACATGCATGGGGAGCGGCTGAAAATAGAGCGAGTGCACCATTCAGGATCTCCAATGGGACCTCCAGTCGGACCCGCTGGTAATATTTGACTGAACTCAATGGGACCCAGCTGGTTTGGGCATAATTTGTGTAATTTGAATTGGGCTCTGGTCAGGCTCAGGCTTTATATTATTACTTGTATGGTAAATATGTGATGATGTGATGCCTTTCAATCTGCATGAGATGGATGCAAAAGGATTATGACCGGGGAATATTTGACCAAACTTGACCCGCCAGGTTCAGGCATAATTTTTATCATTTGAATTGGGCCTGGGCTGGGCTAAAGTTGAGTTCTGTCAGGCCTGGGCCAGTTCAGGTCTGACTTTTAAGGCCTGTTTCATGCTCCAGACAGAACTCCTGTGTGGTCCTGACGAGGCTTCATGACTACATGGACAGACAGCACTTTGTCTCTACGCACAGCAAGAGACAAAGGCGGAGTTACGCTAGATCAGGGGTCTGCAACCCTGGTCCTAGAGAGCCGCTATCCTGCATGTTTTAGATGTTTCCCTCTTCCAACACACCTGATTCAGATGATCAGCCTATCATCAAGCTGTGCGGATGACTGATAATGTCTGTCAGGTGTGCTGGAAGAGGGAAACATCTAAAACATGCAGGATAGCGGCTCTCTAGGACCAGGGTTGCAGACCCCTGCGCTAGATGGTCAAGTAGTGTCTTTCTACCAGGACTTTTCTGCGGAGGTGGTGAAGCGAAGGCAACAATCTGCAGATGCATGCAGAAGGCTCCGGAAAGCAGGGATCAAATATGCGTTAATTTACCCAGCTGTGATTAAACTTCTCCCCCAAATGGAAAACCGATCTCCCTTTCCACAATGAAGGAAACAACCGACTCTTGAAGACGCTTCCAACTACCTAGTGACTGGCTCAGTCCACCTGTATTCAGGTATATGTGACCCGCCACCACGAAACCAGGCATAAGTCGCGCTGAGCCGTTCAGAGCTACAGCCAAATTTAGGCTGGAAGGTTATTCCTTATTTGTGTTTACACCATATCAAAAAACGGTACCGTAACACCTCTATGTTCAGTTCCTGTGGTCATTATATTGAAATCCAATCAATAAAGGTGTTTATTGGGTCAATTATTTAAGCGGTGACAAAAGTTTAAGGATTGCTGAGCAAAGACAAAGACGACTTCCACCTCTTTTCGCCGAACAAACCGGTCTCCGTTCCGTGCGTAAACATCCAAGTGTTCGGTACGAGGTAAAAGCTTATATTGAATGCTCTTGTCCAATGGTGTAAGCCAAATGATTATAATACGTTGCAATTCTGTCCTATTATTAAAATATATAGAACTTCTGTGACATGTCCATCAGAGTGTCCTTTAACATCTGTGAATAATTTTTGTCAATCGAATACGAATTATTATGCATTGCTAAGGACTTCCTACCCCAAAACAGTCCAAAACTTTAACGGACAATATCTAAAAATATGCAAATTGTAAAATATGTCCAACTGTGGATATTAAAATGACCATAACTTTGGTTCTACTTATGATAGAAACATCATTTTTTCACCATCTTAAACCTTAGTTTCCACTCTACCAATCTACACAGATAACTCAGTTTTGATTTCTAGACACTTATGCCTGGTTTCGTGGTGGTGGGTCACATATAGTATCTGCCACAAAAATGACTATTACACAAGTGACTAAAGAAAGACTTGCAATAATAGTACCATGGCTTTTGCTCATCAAAAACTCAGATATTTGTTAATTAATATTTCTTGGTGTACTTAAAGGTACAGTGTGTAGAATTTTCCTTTGTTATTTCCAATAGTGTCACAATAAGTTTGTTTGTATTTTTTTCCCCATCCATAGTTGCATTAATATTTGATTATTGATGATGATGCAGGATCTGTATCTGCTGTATCAACACTTCATCATCCCAAGTTAGACGCTGGACTTCTGAAAGACAAATTTTTGTGTGAAAACAATGTCTCATGGTCCCTGAAGTACACTCTCACAAGCCTGATGACCCTGATCAATCCTGGTGGTGTCCAATCTGTTAAACATTACAGACATGAGAGGACACTTACTGCATCAGCTAGATTAAATAACTTGTTCCAGCTGAAATATTATTAACCACTAAAGTATTTAATTGAGAGTTTACTTGAGTGTCAGTCTCCTGTAATTAAAACCAAAGGTGGTGCAGTGAAATACTGCATGGGCGACTGGTTGGAAGAGATTATTGTAATCACTGTGTGTGTGTGTGTGTGTGTGTGTCCACAGAGACGTATCATGCTATAACTCAATGAATACTTGAGATCTCACCGTGACATTACATGGGCATATACATAGAACTTATGCACATCAGATGCAATGATCCATTTGAGTAAAGGTCAAAGTTCAAGGTCACAATTAAATAAAAAATCTAAATCATATTATCAGTTATGACTCAAGAACTAAGGGTCACAGAACTTTCAGATTGGTGTGGTACATTTCACAGGGAGTTTCAGATGTTTCCATATGCTACAGGTGTTAAATACATTTACATGTAAAGGCTGGAATATAACTGTTTTAATGAAGCACTTGGTGACACACAGTGTTTACTCAAGCCTCTGTGAAGAGCTAAGTAGCCTAGCACTGTGCTAATAGCACACTTGGAAATGACAGACCCAAGAGATAAATCTTCAGACCAGTTGCTGTGCAGATACTGGACCATGACCATGTATGTGAATTCATCAACTGGTGACATGAATGTGGCACTCACTTAATAATAATAGGTTAATAATAATAAAGATAATAATGATGATGACAATAATAGCTTAATTCCACAACACATTAGTAGCAAACAACCTCACATTTTCCAATGAAAGGGGGTTATTTACCAAACCTGTGACCTGTTTGTCTCCGTATTTACCTTCTGACACACTGATCTAAAATTTTAATTTTAATGCAAGTAGAATTGTATCAGTATGGGCAACCGCTCAGCTGAAGCTACCATGGTTTGAGATTGAAGCAACCTTCTCCAAACCATACTCTCATGTGAACTTGTTTGTTAGGCGCAGAGGCGAATTACCAAAGATAATTTTCTAATTACTAATGTGTGTAATACCTGGAATGCTTTGAGGAAACTATTTGTGACTAAACATGAACTGAACTGTTTAATAACACTGACTGATAACCCTGAGTTAACTAAAGGGGGCACTGGCTCTAACTATCAGAAATTGTATGAAGCAGGTATTTATAATATTTACAATCTTTGGGATGAAGGGACTTTTAAAATGTTCGATTCTTTACAGGCTAAACACAAAATAATTTTATAAATGCCTTTAGGTTAGACAATATAGGCAAACCAAAAGGGATACTCTTGATCTCCCGGATGACTTCCATTTATTAGAAAAGATCCTCTGAGATAGTCACAATCAAAATTACTTTGTATAAAAATGTTATTCAAAGCTACAATACTTGAACACTGATAAGTTGTCATTCTTATGGAAATTGTGGGAAACTCAGCTGAAAACCAGAAGAAATACTGATGTATGGAAATAAATCTCACAGTTACCTTCAAGAATATCAGCATGTTACAGGCTCAGAGAAATGCAATATAATATTTTAGAAAATGTATACATATCCCTATACAGTATATGTAGAACAAATATACAACAGAGGCATCTCCCAAGTGCCCCAAATGTAAGACTATTAAAGGGCCAAGATTTCACTGCCTCTGGCAATGTGAAAACTTTCAACTACTTTGGCAAAACCATATGTGGTGAAGTTACTATAATTACACAGCATTTACAGCCGAACCCATTACTGTGTGTGTTGGGAGATATCCTTGAATCAGTGAGAACACATAAATATATTGTACAGTTTTTATGTTGGGGCAAAAAGCTATTAATACCAACTGTGCTGGGGGGGGGGGCCGACAGACAGACTGACGACAGAGAAATGGGTGGGGGGGGGTGTTATTTGCAGTATGTGTGTGTGTATATATATATATATATATATATATATATATATATATATTGTTTAGAAGGAGGGAAATGCCATTTTCTATTCTCTTTGCCATCTATATGAAATCAGGTCTTATAGTTGATACCTACCATTTTGACCAGTTCTCTTCAAAAATATCAGATTCGTTCCTTAGCTTGAATGTAATTCTTTCCATTACATATATACTATAAATCCACGGTTCTCAAACTGGGGTCCGCGGACCCCTAGGGGGACGTGGCGCATGTCCAGGGGGTACGCGAAGTTGTTCACGGTTTGTTTGTTTTTTTGTTTGTTTTTTTGCTTTTATTTTGAAATGCGGAAGTTTTATTTTGTAGCGAGCGGGCGGAAGTAGCAGCGCTGTTTGACGCTAGCTTGACTAAATTGAGACGGAGCGAGTCACAGGCTATTTTTAGCCACCCTGCAGCGAACATGGATTGATTTTTCAGTCCATTGATAGTTATATTGAGTTTGGCTTCATTGAGAACAATGATGGGAGACCAAAATTCCACCAGAAGTCTTTGTCTGTCTGTCTGTCTGTCTGTCACACACACACGGTTTTGTGTGTCTTTTGTTCTGTTTATTATTTTAAAATTATTGAAGTGCTCATTTATATTACCTGAAAATTTCGCTGGTTTGCACAAAAGCACTATTAAAAAAGGTTATCATTGTTTCATAATAATCATTGTTGAAGTGGGTTTTTATTTTTTTTTAATCATTTTCAGTATCGCGAGGATGAGGGGGGACATGGAAAAATTTCACCCCTCCAAGGGGGACCTGGGCCAAAAAAGTTTGAGAACCCCTGCTATAAATTATATCAATCTACTCATTTTTGTTGGTTTAACTTTCTAAAGCCACTTTCTGGTCAGAGCCTTTTTGGTATCTCACCAGCAACACGCTCAAGACGTATTTGTCCTGCCTAGTATAGTCAAACCCATCCAGATCACTCTTAAAATTAAAAAAAAAAATTCTTTTAAAAACCGCTTCAAGGACCTCAAAAATCTTTCTCCAAAATAGAGTCAAAATGGGGCAGCTCCAAAAGATATTCAATTCAATTTCAATTCAATTTTATTTATAAAGCCCTAAATCACAACAAAGTCGTCTCAGAGGGCTTTACAAAAACATAATCAACTACAGAAATACATGAAAAGTCCCAGGCATCCCCTGTGTTAAGGTGTGTAGTGGATTGGACCCAAATGCAGACACCAACTGCTTTCAAAAACACAGGCTCTTTATTAACGAGCACAAAAACATGAATACAAATACTTGATCTGTCCCACGGGTGCCACGATCCGTCGGGAAGCAGGAGCCAAGATGCTATAAATCATGTGGGGTGAACTGACAACTGAGATAGAAGAGGAAAGCACTTAAATAGGGAGAGGTAGTGAGGACAGGTGTGTTGAGGACCAGGTGAAACAAATAAGGTGAAAGGTGACAGGGAGCAGACTGGAAAGACAGTGAAGGGAAAAGGGACTGTGAGGAGGGATATGACAGTGCTCCCCCCCCTCAATGGCCGGCTCCAGACGGCCCAGGAAGCTCCGGGTGATCCCGATGGAAATCCGTGATCAGCGACCGGTCGACCACATAGCTGGCTGGGATCCAGGACCGCTCCTCCGGACCATAACCCTCCCAGTCCGCCAGATACTGCCAGCCACGTCCCCGGCGGCGAGCAGCGAGGAGGCGTCGCACAGTGTAGACGGGGCCCCCATCCACCATCCTGGGCGGCGGGGGGGGTGCTGTGCGAGGGACCAGAGGATGGGGAACTTTGTGGGGCTTAATGCGGCTGACATGGAAGGAGGGGTGGATGCGCATGGACCTGGGGAGCCGAAGTCTTACAGACACAGGGTTAATGATCTTGATAATGGGAAACGGACCAATAAACCTGGGCGCCAATTTACGGTTTTCCACCCGGAGCGGCAGGTCCCGAGTGGAGAGCCAAACCCTCTGCCCCACTTGGTATGGAGGCGGGTCCGAGCGCTGCCTGTCAGCTGCCCTCTTGGCAGTAGCTGACGCCCTGAGAAGCGACCTCCTGGCATGGGCCCAGACCCTCCTGCACAGCTGGATCAAAGTCGAGGCAGCCGGAATTCTGATGGCCCCCTGCTGCTCGCCGAACAGTGGAGGTTGGTACCCAAACACGCACTGAAACGGTGAGAAACCAGTGGACGCAGAGGGCAGAGTGTTGTGTGCAAACTCCACCCAGATGACCTGCCGACTCCAGGTGGAAGGCCTGGAGGAGGCAAGAAGGCGCAGTCCCGTTTCCAAAGCCTGGTTGGTCCTCTCTGCCTGCCCGTTTGACTGGGGGTGATAGCCTGAGGAGATACTAGACTTGGCCCCAATTAGACGGCAAAACTCAGTCCAAAACTTTGAAATGAATTGGGGCCCCCGGTCCAACACAATATCCCTGGGGAACCCATGCACCCTACACACCTGATCCAACAGCACCTCTGCCGTCTCCTCCGCTGAAGGAAGCTTCGGCAGAGGTATAAAACGGGCCATCTTCGAAAACCTGTCCACCACCGTGAGCACCACCGTCTTACCATCCGAAGGAGGCAGCCCGGTCACAAAATCCAGGGAGATGTGACTCCAGGGACGTGTCGGGATTGGCAGGGGCAGCAGCAAACCAGCGGGGTGCTGATGGAAGATTTCACCTGAGCACAAACTGGACAAGAAAGGACATACTTCCTAACCTCTTGCTCCATTCCCTCCCACCAGAAACTCTGTCGGATGAACGCTAAGGTTCTCCTGACCCCGGGGTGACAGGCCAGCCGACAGGTGTGCCCCCAGTGAATGACCTGGGACCTCAAAGCTGGAGGAACATGGAGCAGTTGGCCAGTCAGGGTCAGGCTGTACCTCCAGCCTGCCCCAAGGGATTCCACACCGCTCTGCCCAGAGGGTACTCCGCCCAGAGGGTACTCCGCCCAGAGGGATTCCACGCCGCCCTGCCCGGAGGGATTCCACACCGCTCTGCCCAGAGGATACTCCGCCCAGGGGGTTTCCACGCCGCCCTGCCAAGGGGGGATTCCACACCGCTCTGCCTAGTGGGTACTCCGACCAGGGGGTTTCCATGCTGCCCTCCCTGGAGAAATACTACTCAAGATTTTTTTTTTTTGCTCTGGACAATGGGGGGGGGGGGGGTCTTTGTTTTTTAGGGGCATCAGGAGCCGCCCCTTAGGGGGGGGGTACTGTCATGACCTCTGCTCCAGTGACCTTTTCCCCAGTGCTCTCCACACTCACCTGGTCCCACACTGCGCAGCTGCAAGCTGTTCCTCATCTGTGGCTATAAAAGCAGTAAGGCTTGCAGTTGCCAGTGCGGGACCATTCGGTATTGTCACCTCCATAACCCGGACAGCATTTCCATCTTCTCAGTCACCATAACCCGGACTTTCATCATCACCACGGACTCTGGTTGTTCTGTTCAGGTTTTGACTCTAGTTTGTCTCGTTCTTGTATTTATGTTTCTTAGTTTGTTATTAAATCAGTTCTTCCTTCAGCACTGTGCATTTGAGTCCTGCTTCACCTCACCCCCTCCTTGACACCCTGTCCTTAGACCCTCCTTCTCGGCAAGAAAAAACTTCCAAACCCAGTGGGAAAAAGAAGAAATCTTGAGGAGAACCACATTGAAGGAGAGATCCACTCCCATGGATGGACAGGCTATAGATGAATGTCCATGTATAAATGCAGGAAGGGGGGCTGGTCCAGACAGGCAGGGGCGGTGGTCCGGGGTCACAGGTCAGCACAGGCGAGATACTCCAGATCCTGTCGTCCATGGCTCCCGTGCAGGCACTGTCAGGAGAGCCACCACTCCCCCCAGGGGGGGAGGGGGGAAAGGGGACACCAGGTGACTAGTCATGAACAGACTTGGTAAGAAAGATATGTTATAAAAATTACAGAAACAGATGTGAGAAAGAGAAGAAAGAACTCAGTGTCTGTACTTCCCCCAGCATTCTAACTCCTAGGGCAGCCTAGACTGAACTGTGACTCATATATCATGTATACATGATATATGAGTCACATAATTTTTAACTAACCTGACCATAGGCTTTCTCAAACAGGAATGTTTTAAGCCTAATTTTAAATGTAGAGACTGTTTCGGCGTTTTTAATATTAAAGGGAAGCTGATTCCATAAGACAGGGGCCTGATAACTAAAGGCTCTAGCTCCTACTGTACTTTTAGAAACCCTAGGAACTTTCAGTAAACCTGCATTCTGAGAACGAAGGGTTCTATTGGGTTGGTACGGAACCAGATCATCTTTAAGATAAGAGGGGCCCATACCATTAATGGTTTTATATGTAAGGAGGAGGATTTTAAATTTAATTTAAAATTGTTTTCCTCTTTGTTTTCCTCCAAAAGATATGAAAATGATTTGCTGAAGTATTTCCACAGGACCTCCAATATTCAGTCTGGTCTGAATAGTTGGCTTTTTGTTGTGGGGAACAAAAAAATTGAGTTGCGTTTTTCCAGCTAAATTCCCTCCAGGAGGGGGAGTCAGTCACTGATCACTGCTGTCTGCAGATTCTCTTCCATTCCTCTTGAGAGATTGTGAAGCATTCCTCTGTTTCCCATCTTTCCTTCATATCAAAAGTATGATCCCTTTTAGGATTTTGAAGGGCTGAGTATAACTTGGATATTCTTGAGGGTGGCATTCTTAGAGGCTCTTTGAAATATATTTAAGATTTCGCCCCTCTCTGAAATGATTTCTTTAGGGACTTTCTTATTCCTTGGATTTCTCCATTTAAGGGCAGAGCCCCTGCTTTGGGAGCATGAAGCGGGATGTATTCGGAATCAGCATACCCCCAAAACCCCTATGTAAGATTTTCATGCTTTCTTCCTGAAGTGAACATCTTGGCCAAATATCCTGACATATCCACCCCACATTATACCCTGAGAATCATTGGTGCTCTTCTAGAATGGACATTAAATCAGGCAAAGATTCAGTGTCTCTTCACATGATCTGTGAAGAGACACAGTTTTGTTCCCCTGCTGCCATGTTTATACCTGTAATCTTATTATTATGCCTAATCCATTGTGCTAAAGGCTCAATAAAAATTGAGAAAAGGATTGGATTTAAGGGACAGCCCTGTCTTGTTGACTTTTCCAATATAAAGGCACCTGTGAGCTCCCCATTGATTTTTAACCTAACTGATGGCTTATCATAAAGGCCGTTTAATGTATTAATTATTTGATTGAAACCAAATTTGTTAAAAATGAATTTCCATCTGACAAAATTTAATGCTTTTTCAACATCTAAACTAACCATCATGGCCTGTATTTTATTTTGTTTTATATGTCGGATGATCTCTTGATATTATTGTGCGTCTGATGGGCGAGCACAAAACCGTTTTGGTCCATGTTGATTATGCTGGGTAAAATTTTCTCGAGTCGCTTTGTAATAATTGAAGTAAATAACTTATAGTCCAAGTCAAGCACACTACAGTAATTGGTCTATAGTTTGCACATTCTAATTTATCCTTACTTCCCTTAGGCATGACAAATATAACAGCTTCTTTCCAAATTGCAGGGGTTCCCCCTTTAGACAGGGCCCAGTTGAATGTTTTTAAGAGAATAGGTGTCAACACCTCTTTCAACCTTTTATACCTTTTATATATATTGAAATAACTAAATAGATTTCTTCTTTAGGTATTTGTGAGGTTAGTATTTTATTTTCTTCTTCTGTGATTTTTGTTAGATTTAAGGATTCGATTAATGACTATTTTCTAATAAGTATTGACCTGTGGTTGTAAATAAAAAAGGTTTTAAAGCAATTTCAAATTTTTTTTTAATTTGGTGGTGAATGATCTTGGTTTTAGGAACCCTTATCTTGTATATTGCGTTGTCCGCCTGTTGTTTTCTTAATTGGTATGCCAATAATTTTTAGTATTTGCTTCCCCCTTCATAGAATTTTTGTTTCGTATAAAAGTTTTTTTTAATCTCTTATAAGATTAAAAAGAGATATGAGATTAGATCTTTTGTTTCTTTTTTATTTCTGTTTTAACCCTTGGGTCTGTTGATTCTCAGGCACAGGGGTGCTACAGGGGCTCTGGCACCTGCCCCTTTGCTGTTTGACATCCATCCAGCCTTTTGACAGGAACTGTTTTTTTTTTTTGGCTTTTTTGTATTTTTAAAAAATAAATGAGTTTCAACAGCAAAGTTCTCCACAATGTGTCCTTGACCATATGTGAAATTACATTCGGACAATAACATTTTCCACGTAAATACTAGGGGTGTAAAGATAAACCGATTTAAATCGGTTATCGGTCTGTGTGATATGAGATCTGAGTGAATCAGTCCACAGAGCCCTGAATAGGTAAAAGTGGCTACAAACGGTCCAATGCCCCGGATTCATGGCCGTGAATCAGTTTCCTGAGGTCCAGCCACCAATCTCTAATTCTGTTCTTTATATCTATGACCAAGTGGCTTAACAATGACATGACATTTATTTTTAGAAATGTATACATGCAGCAGAGGTTTATCTTCTGATTTTTTTTATTTTTTTTGAGGTACGGATAGAGGTAGTGTTAGAGGAAATGTGGGTAGTGGACAGGAAGTGACAAAATAAAAGCATATTTATGGTTCATCCACACTACCTTCATTTTGAAGGGAGCTTTATATCCGCCCACAGATTTCCAAACAACGCTTAACCACCTCCTTTAGTGCTAACACATACTAGCAAGATGCAACTGAGTAACACTGGTATGTGTTTAAACTGAAAATGAAGCTAAACACTGAGTTCCTGGGTAGAAAATGTTTAATCATGGGTTGGGTTATGGGTCTAATGTATGCAGGTATGGATTTGTAAAATGGACCTGTGCGGGACTCAGTCAGTACACCGGTACTTCAGTCACATGACTCCATTAGCCCACCTGTACTGGATCCTTGGTGAATCTCCTACTGCTGTCATGTCTTTAAAAATACAGCTGTAAACCACACACCAGCGTAGCATCAGAATTTTTTTTTTATCAAACCAGTGGATATAGTTTCAGTGACATTAGTGTTCTTAGGCAAGATTATGTTGATCAGTTGATTTTCCTCAAAAAGAGTAAAAAACTGTGTGTCTAACCTCAGTGTTATGCTCGGTGTATTCTCACATTTGCTGAAACAATTAAACTTTATGACATTGTTATCTTTTATTTTGTCTTTCTTGAGGGAAAGTAAGTTTTGTATTTTAAATATGTGAGTACATGAATGATTAGTCTCCTCATGACTTTGTCCAGTCTATCATTCTCTTCTCTTTTTCTTTTTTCTGTTTACTATTCTTACCTGCCTTAGTAAATTAGCTATTTTGCTAACTCTGACATATTTACATTGATGCTTTCTGCTGACATGTTGATGAATATGCACTGTCCTAATTCAAATAAATAAATATGAGCAGAGTTTTGCAAACCTGTTAAATTAGTCACACCAGATTATCAGTTTTGCGTTTCACTATCAGTTATCTACAGGTATATTGTCATTAATATCAGTTATCTACAGGTAGGGCCTATATTGTAAAGACTTCAGTTTATGTTGTGTGAATTTATGTTCAGTAGTTCCAGCTCTGTCTCTGTGACACTAAATAAACAATAGGATATGGTTTTGAAATTATATTGGTTTCTTTTTCATCTCAGTAACCTAAAATAAAATAAGTCCTTGTGGTTAAATTGTCGATTTGTATTGAATCAAACTGAACTGAATCGGTTCGAATTTTATTGAATCATACTGAATGGATTACTAATCTTTATGAATTGCCCTGAATCGGATCGTAGTCTGTGAATCAAGATTCCAATTGGATCGTTGTGTGAGTGAAAGATTCACACCCCTGGCAAATAGCTTACGGCCACGATTCATGAGTCGCATGTTCAGTGAACCCTTCGAAGGCGTGTGTGTAGACATTTTTAAGAACATGGCAAGCTGAAAACTGCTGCTTTGAAGACCAATATGCAGCATCAAAAGAGGGACATCGCACACACAGACATTGAGTTGTTATTGAAATGTAATATGAAATAAAGTTCATTTGTTTGAAAATTTTGTTTGACGTGCCCTTAAAAAAAAAGTTGAGCCCCTGCGCCACCAAAGGTCTCTGCATGGCCCTGTCGATACTTTATGTTCAATTTCCAAGTTTTTGAGTTCACTTTGGAGTGTTTTAATTTTTTCCCCTCTTTGCTTCTTAAGGAGGAATATCACTGCAATCACCACCCCCTCTCATTACTGCTTTGTAGATGTCCCAGAGAACGGGAGGAGAAATTTCCCCAGTACCCTTAAATGCCAAAAATTCCTGAATTTCTTTTGTAAACTGTTCTTTCCTATCAGACAGAACAGTTTCGACACACCAGGATAGATAGATAGATAGATAGATAGATAGATAGATAGATAGATAGATAGATAAAAAAAGAGAAATTCTTCTTTGTCACAGCAACTTACAACAAACACCTTCCCGACTAAAAACACATTGCCACAATTAATAGACATTAATAAAAATGAAATAAAATCACATAAAATAATTAAAAACCCAAAAAACACAGTGCAGATATTTTGTGTTATTCAGAGCATCTATTGCAGAGGGGATGAATGATTTCTTGTAAATGCTCTTCCTGGCCAGGGGGGTTCTGTAGCATCTGCCTGATGGCAGCAGCATGAAGGAGTGATGGAGGGGATGGGAGGGGTCCTCAGTGATGAGGGTGGCTTTCCTCATCACTGAGCGACTGTACAGTTCAGACAGAGGGGATTAGGTTGTTTGGGTCATTTTACTGGCCTGATTTATTATTTTGGAGAGTTTTGTTTTATGTTTGATTTTGAGGAAGTTGTAACAGGTGGAGAATTTAGCTTCCAAAATGTAAACTTCTTTCTATGGGTCGATTTTAGTGTCATTACTCCAATATGGCAGTCTTGGATATTATTACCGTCTGTTCCAAAAATATCTTTGCTTGATGGGTTTAGGTGTATCAAATATCAATTAATCCTATTTCTGATAAATAATTTTTTTGTTATGTTGGGGGGGGTGAGTTGTCCCGTTGAGTCAAGGATTGACTCAATGTAATATTAAAGTCACCTGCACATATTCATCCCCTGTGGTTCAGTTGGAATTCTCTCAATTATTTGGGTAAAAAGATCTGGTTCTGGACTGGGTTATCATCAATTTTCCCTCGTATCATTATGAACCTACCGTCCTTGTCTTTTATAGTAGACATATGTTCATATGTCACCCTTCCAGAAATTAGAATTACTCCTCCTCTTGTGTGTTTATATCTGTTTGAGGGTGAGAACATGTATTTAAATCCCTGTCTTTTAACTTTTACATGTTCAGCTTCCCTCAGATGGGTTTCTTGGAAAAATGCAATGTCTGTTTTCCCTTTTTAGTTTAAGAAGAATTTTGTTCCGTTTGGCTGGGCTACGAAGCCCATTCACATTTAAATATATTACTTTCATTATCTAGTCTTTATACATCTTTAATTAATTATTAATTAGTCTATATTTAAATCTGTAGTTGTTTTGTGTTACAATTTCAACAGTTGCCAACTCCCCCCAAAAAAGAGGTCCTTCCCCATTTTTAATATAGAAGCAAGACCACAAGTTTACCATCATCATAATAAAATTAATAAAAGAATGAACTTCCTGTAATTGAGGAATCTTCGTCCCTCTAAGGTCCCTGTTGGTGGGTGGTGGGGAAAACCCCCCCTGGATGGATGGGGCCCCTCTTAGTGGTGCTGTAGCTGACCTGCTGGTGTGCTCCATGTCCACTAATTAGACCAACATTGCTATTTCGTTCAGTCGGTGATTTACTGTAGTTTCAGCAGAGTACATTTTAGAAGTATTTGATTCTAAAGACATTAATTGTGGGATGGGGAGGATCTGACATCAGAGTAAAAGCCTTTTCTCATGTTTTCTCAGATTAAATGGAAACTCAAACTAAATGAGGACATTCTGACATGAAGGAAGCACTTTATGAATCCAATCTATTATTATTATTATCATTTATTTGTATTAATGAAGGCTGCAGTGAAATAATCTGAAGAAACTTTTAGTGTTTGTTCCCTCAGACGTGAACGGACAGAACAAAGACCATGTCAGCTCCTTCCCACAGGCACAAATATGAATGCACATACCCCACACCTCACCCACTTCCCCCACCACTGACAGGCTGTGTGTGTGTGCGTAGGTCACAGGTCTCAGATCAGCTGAGTGCTAATTGGCTAATGAGACCTTTACCCTGGAACTGTGGAAGCACAAAGACCAGCAGAAAAAGCCAATAACCCTAACCCAGACATTCTATCAGACACAAATAGAATTGAAAGAGTTCATGCAAATGTCACAGATGGACATAAAAGGAAATAAATTGATGTTCGATTTACATGATCAATATTTACAATATTTACAACATGCTAATAATAATCTGGGTGCGATTTGCTGACCCCCCCCCACCACCACCACCACCACAACAATAATGTGGTTTTGGACATTGCCGTTAGAGCCCTGCAGGCTATGACGCTTTCTGACAGTGTGAACACAAAATGCCTGAAAGAGGAACTTGACAAACACACACACATACATTCAAGGAGGCAAATATTTGCCAGTCCAGCGATAGAGATCAGCAGAGGACAAGTGCATTCTAGGACCTTCTTTACCATTAATTGGGTAAAATAAAAACAGGGGCAAGGTGGAAGGGGGACAGTTGCTTTGCAGCACCCTCCTACTGGACTTCGCTACTTCCCAGGGCCATGGGCTTAGTGCTCACTGCACTCCCTCTCCCCTGGTCGTGAGGCCTCAGGAGGGATCGGGCACCTCTTCCCTTGACTGTCCTCAGTGCATCCCAACCTGAGACAGAAAATGGGAGATGGCCCTTTATCCATTTTCCACTTCCAGATTTGCCACCACACACACAGACCAACCCATAACATCCAATGTAAGCTTTT